>JAQGAW010002103.1:0-16313 GCA_034698025.1 Phthiracarus crinitus | reverse complement strand
TGCTAACGTTATGTGTGCTGTGATGTGCATTCAGCGATGCACTGTTTGTTTTGACAGTTTAGAGAATAACGCAAAAATTGACAGTAATGATAAAATATGATGGTCTGTATAAAACTCGTATACTAAATAGAATATTCGGCAAAGTTTGACTTAAATTGAACAAATGGTTTTGCACTGTTGCTTACCCTTACAGTTATACTCTCTGTATGTATGTGTATGTACGCTGTTTGATGTTGCACTGCTTTTACATTTACGAAGCGTACAGATAAACAGTGTTTGCAATGCAAAAGGGAAACAGCGTATTAAGCGAAAAATGTACGGAAAATGAAATCAACTGATGTTTCCATACAGAAAATTATGGAAGAATACATGGTTTATTTTTTCTTATTCTTCTTCTTTTCCTCTTCTCTTTCTAAACACAGACTGAGAGAGAGAGAGAGAGAGAGAGAGAGAGAGAGAGAGAGAGAGAGAGAACACTGCAACACATTGTCGATTTTGCTTATGTTTTCATTTCTTAAACATTTAAATAAAATAACCATTTTTGATATGCATATCAACTGACACTGTCTGCGAATCTCCCAATTTATGTTAGTGTCTGCGCAATCATTTAGCAAAATCTTTCATTTATATTTTTCTTTATTATTTGATGAAAAAGTAAAAAAACACCATTAGTCACGAAAACAACTGTTTTTAAAACGATTATATTATAATAGGTATGCGTTTTTTTCTTCGAAAACCGACACATTTTTTTAATCGAGAAATTAACTACGCTTTGAATCGAAGCGTTTTGATATGAAAAATAAAATAAAATAAAATCACTGAGTAATTATGTGTCGTACGCAACCATTACTTAAATTACATGTTATATATTGAATATTCGCTAAAAATAACTCTATTTTTCTCTTATCCGCCGTTATTTCAATAAGAGATAAGAAACGCGCGATGTTTGACAAGTTTTCAATTTAACGATATTTTTCAGGTTAAATGAGAAAATATGTTAACATGTTTTTTGTAACGGAAAACGTTATGCCAAAATCAAATATATTGATATTTTATTCTTATGCGTAGTTTCTTGTGCAACATTTATTAAAAAAGACTAAAAGAAAAGATTTTCGCGCAAACTTTGTACCAAACAATTGTAAACGATTTTTTAAAAAATAAATATATTTTTCGACATCAGTGTTATTTAAGGAAAGTTTAAAGATTCGAGTGTATCCAATTTTAAAGTAAATTACGGACACACTTAACAAATACACTAATTTTTTTAAAGAATACTTAAAATTTTAAAATTGCTATTATAAAGCGCACTGTGAAAACACATATACTGATAGCAAACCAATACCAAACGTTTCTTCTTTGTAATCTTTGCTATAACCTATTATCATAACACATCCGCATATTATACAAAATATCGAAATCTTAGAAATAAAATTGAAAGCATGAAAATCGTTAATACACAGTACACGGACTGAATGGTATATAAATTTCGAAGATATATGTTAAGACCAATTTGTTGTTGGAGTATAGAAAAGAGCTAAAAATACAAATTGAATGTCTGTCTGCCTCTCAACAACTTTCGTTGAGAGAAATATATAAGTCTACACAATCATATCATATCGTCTATACTTTTCGCCGCAACAAATAACTCGATTCAACGCATACATATAAGCGTAGGTAGCGGTCAAATATTTTGTGAAAAAATTTACGAAACGATTTTTTATTAAATATCATTCAAAATTTGAAAAAGTGTTCGGTTCATAATTTTTTAGGAAAAATAATATTTTATAAAAGATTGAAAATAGTATTTTACAAACAATTTATCTAAAGGCAATTTTTAACTCAGTTTAAGAATATATGAGCGCATGAAATTGACATGTTTTTTGTCTGTCTGTCTATATATGTAAAATATCTTTTTATCGAATTAAAAATTTAATGAAAAAAGGGAGCGATCAAACTGAGCGTAATTTTCAAAGAGAACTTCATACTAATATTCGCCGGTGTTTTAAAAAAATCAATATACATTTTTTGACTCATTTTCCTACTCGTAAGTAATTTTATTGATTTTGATGTCATATAATTTTTATTTTGAATCAAAATACACGAAAATACGGTTGCATAAGACTTTTAAGATATAATATAATATTTAGAATTGATATGCGTTTTTATATATAACTTATAAGTTATAACTTATTTCGTGATTTTCGTTAATATATTATCGCTTAACGATAAGTTACATTTGTCTCTATGACGAGAGCAAAGTTGGAAATTTAAATATTCGATTTATTTGAAGCATACAAGCATTTCTATTAAATTAATCGATTTCAGTTCAATCAAATATTCAGTCTATTCGTGTGTCGATAGCGAAGAAAAAATTTCTTAACAAATATTAGAGCTAAAAATATTCGTGATATTTGTATAGTTGGGAAATTTTTTATCCAAAAAAAACTAGTCAACACTTGAAAGAAATACTATAAATCCCAAAATTCTAAAATATAATGTTATGTCTCGATTTCAGTTTTGTAAGTAATAGTTTTATATTTTTAACAAGTTTTACAACACGTTTTCTTGAATTACCGGTACATAACAGTACTGTATACTCGAAAATCAATTATGTAAAGCCAAACATAGGCAAAATAAAATGTAAATGTCGTAATAGAAGGATAAACAAAATATTGCGCAAAATGTTGCAAAAATTTTCGGTGAAAAACAGTTTAAGTCTATAGTCTATAGAAAAGTTTACTTTTAGAATCATTTAGTGTTGACATATTATATTTATTTATACAGAATGTAAACCAGAATAACTTAAGGAAGTATAAAACTATTTGATAATAGTTAGAAAGTTAGTATATTTATCACTTACTGTAGAAAGATTTAACAAAAACAAAAGATAATTAACGTATATTCTTATCGTGAAAAAAAATTAAACGCATAAAATTGTAAGAACGCATCGGTAAATAATATTCATTACGAGTTTGTTTGACATTATCGCTCACTCACTCACAAACTCACTAAAGAAAACCATAAGTTAATATCAACCCGTAAAAAACACTGGTTAAACTCAATTAATGAATAAAACAGATTTTCGTTTATATAAATTTTTTATTTAGTAATACTATATTAATAAGTAGACTAATATTTACACATTTGATAATAAAAAAAGCAAACACTAATATACACTACATATTGCGTATGAAACGCTAATTTAGCGTTGATTTTTTTCGTCGCTTAAATAAATATTGTGTGCATAAAGCGATTGTATTACCAGTACTACTAGTTTGCGTAGAAATTAAATTCATTTACCTACGAGTTGAATATTGGTATAGCGATCATATCACACGCACGCAAACATATTAGCCGTACTTTCTTTTTAACTATAATCAACTTTATTGTTTAAATTTGTTTGACAAGTTTTTGGCGACATTTTTCGCGTTTAATTTCGTTTATACATTGTATATGCATTGCGTTTGTAGTAAACGTTTAACGGATTAACGAATTACCTTCTAAGATAGTGGCACATCATTTTGGCGTTGGTGTTTATTTTCATACGAAAAAAGAATAGTTTTAATAAGCTTAGAATATTAACTTCAATTTTAACCTATTTTGAATTAATTTAAATGAAACTAATGATTTCGTATTATCGTAAAACACCACTTTAGGAGAAATTTCGTTAAAAACGTATGCTTAAAGAAAATAAATGAGTAAATTATTTGGCGCGTAATATAATAAATAACGCTATTCATAATTATTTCATACTGTCTTATTAATATATTAAACAACGAAAAATGTGTTAATTAAATATTGAATTTATGGAAATTAGCTTTTCGTTTCAAATACCGAAATATTTCAAAATCATTCTATTATAGCAACTGTTTGGCTGTAAAAACTAAAAATAAAATTATTAGCGCTAGAGATGTTATTTGACATTTAAAAACCTCATCGATATCTGTTAGCTTTATTCTCAAAACTATGGAAAGCGTGCAAAAAATCTATTTTCTTCGTTTTTACATTGAACTTATTTGGTTAAGTATTTTTTTCTTAATATAAATTCCATATATATGTAAAACACTTACGCATTGCAAGAAAGTAACTTTTCGAGAACACATGATTGTCTCTGTTTTTTGCTGCGTATATTTTAAATAAACCGTAACCATAGAATAATTTTAATGATTAGGCAATTGTCAGGCACTCGAATATAGTCGCCAACAAATTCAGTTTAATGCAAAACATTTACGTAAATTTATTCTTAGTTTTTTTCTGGGGAAAAATATATAGATTAACAAAGTTTTGGGAAACTTTGAAATTGATATTTAAATGTGAAATATTTTGCATCCCAAAAAAATCCTTTACTCAAATATTAAAAAATCGAATTTTTATAAGGCTTTAACGTCGCGTAAAGTTTACCCGCGAAAGCTGTTCCATAAGATAATTACGCAAAACATGTCTAATCTCGTTAAAATCAGTGAACAAAAAAACATTCCACGTAAACATATATATAGAGCGACTGTCACAGTGGATTCAATTCGGAATTACTTTTTAAACAATTACGAACAAAATTAAATTTCGGATTCAAATGGATTTAGACTTTTGGCGTATCGCGTATCGCATTGTTTTTCAAATAACAAATACGATAAAATAAGATTGAACTGCAATCGAATGTGAAACCTAATCCTTCAAAATATTTCTATTTTAACGTGAAAACCGTTATTCGCTGTCAAGCGTAGACATTGTAATAAAACGCACTCATGACCTTTAATGCCATAATTTTTTCTGGCTAACCATTATTTAATATGTCGTGTCAACGATATCCCAGTGAAGGCTAGGAATCAGATACACGTTATTGTTGTCGAGATTAAACATAGTTTAATACTTTAAGCAAAAATTTATTCTAATAAAATTATTTTTATAGATTTTTAAATCGGAAAGTGTGCGCAGCTTTTTATCTTTTACCAAATGATTCTTCTCTACTATTATAGCTGATATTTTATTTTATTTTTTAAAAATAATAAGCTTCGTTACAAAAAAAAATCCAAGAAAATGCTTTAGAATTGTAAATACCTATGCTATGAAAAAATTAATCATACTTTATATGTGGAGCTAAAATAAAGTATCTATAAAGAGAAACAAAAAAAAATTCAGCGTGGATTTATACAATTTAGACGCAAAATAAAAAAAAACCATAAATATTTTCGTCAAACAAAATACTCTAATATAAATGTATAGTATATAAGAAAGAGAAAAAATCACCATAACATTACAAAAAACAAAGAAATCTCACTGTTCTGCCGGCTTTAGGAAAAATACTCGAATTGAATAGGCAACCAATTAGCTTAAGATAGTATTAGTCTGAAGTTAGAAAGAGAGTGTGTGAGAGAGAAATAGTTTTACTAAAACAACAACAAAAGAAAGAGCAAAATAGTATCGGCATTTCTCCGGCAATAAGAGTTAAACCAAGGCTTTTAGTTTTGAATGTCGATACGAGTATAGTAAAACGGTTTAGAGCTTATCCTACGCACACAATTCGTAATATAGTGTGCAAGTTTTAGGTTTCCACGACATTATCGTTCACTCCTTTATCTTCGTTGACATATCTTTATTCTTACGCCGAATTTATTAAGCGCAGCACGCATTTTCGTCACTTATCAATCGACGATTGTGTGATGCGATGCTAACACAAACAGCAATACTAATGAAAATATCAAACACACATTCGTTTCAAATACATCAAAGTTTTTTTTTCATGGTAACTACCATTTTAGTTAACAATGAAAAATAGATCACAGGAAAAAAAATAAGTTATCGATATTTTTTTATTCAATTTATAACAGAAAATTTTTTTATACACCAGTGACAGCCGAATAAAATGTAATACAGATGAACGTGAAGCGAATCAAAGTTTCGACTTCGAGCGAGAAAAATCTTTTCTCTTCGAGTCTCGCAATTATATTTTTTCTTTGCGAGAGAGAGAGAGAGAGAGAGAGAGAGGCAAAAAGAGCAAATAAAATTTATGTGTTTTGCTTGTGGTTATTTTTTTATTCGTTAAAAATTAGTGCGTTTTTACGTTTATTTTTCTTATTTGCGGAAAACTGAGCGTAAAAATATTACGGATAAGCGAAGCTTTATGTGTAGAATTTATTAATACTTTTTTGTGTGCATTACTGATGGATTATTCTTGTAGAAGTGCTCTTTAATTTGTAAATAGACTGTGTTGCGAATTTTTGCTAAAATGCTTATGTTGTCATTTTTTAGATATTAAATAATTTAGATATTAAAAGTTGAAAGTATTTCAATTTCGGTCAATAGTTTAAATTATATTTTATAAAAATTGTTTTGTTAGTAAATTTTTAACGAAAACTTTGCAAATAATTATGTTCAGAAATTTTAATTAATTCCGACCAAAATTTGGTGGAAAATAGAAATAAATTGGGAAAACAAAGGAATGTAATTTGCGTAATACCAGCGGAGTTATCAAAGTTAACGGTAATTGCAGGCTAAATAATTTATATAAATATATACACGGCATTCGAGTAAATTAATTAAGTTTATTTGGCCATCTATTAAATATTTATCAAAGCAAAAACTAAAAAAAGGAAATGAATTAATCTCAAGATTTACGACTTAAGACTTGTTACCGAACAAAAGATACTATTTTTTGATTACATTCAACCAAATGGATAAATTAATGCTGCAGTTAATGATGTTAGAGTTAATTGGCTTTATTTTTTGATGAATAAAGTTTGGCTAAAAAAACAAAAAAATTAATTGCAAAACAAGGTTCGACTAATCCATAGCCAACATACAAGTCGTTATTGAAATTTTAACTCATATGTTATGTTAAAACGTTTATAGAGAATGTTGATTGCGAATGTCAGACATACAGATGTAGAGAAGGACTGACTTTAGAGATTTCTTTAAGCTGGTCTTCTCGACGTGAAAGTGAGCGAAAAATTTCGTTATATATAAATTATTAAAATAATAATCCCTTTATTTGTTATTTAAAAGAGTAAAAAACAACAACAAAAAGTAATATCAAGAGTGAGTTACTAAAGAAACAATTGCTAAAAAATTCTATTGTTGCGCTCAAAAATTCTTTGAAAATTTATACCCGAAAAAAACATAAAAATCGAGGGAAGAAAACATAAAACAAGCCACTTTTATACGAATAAATGTGAATATATATAGTACTGGAAATTTATATTTTTAGCTTATTTAACTTCAAATACGACGCTATAAAACAGCAAAATAGCAGTAACACTCTTTTTTACTTATTTTTGTTTCTTTTCGCACAAACACACACACAAACCTTAATTTGATGTCGAAACACACCAACATATACGTGTATGTATGGAAAAATAAGAAAGATTTTACGTTTTACGTTCAGTAAGCGATGTTTTTCATATGAAACGAAAATCTATTTAACTATTTATAAAATAATTTCGAAAACCAAAATGCTATGTCATTAAAGTTTATAAGCTTTAAAAAAATTAAACTCTCCGACCAAAAGCAGAAACAAAAAATCGGAAAAAAGTTTTCTATCATTTATAACTTCGTATTATTTTATTATTTATTATATCAAATAAAGTACCGCAGAAACTTATCAGTGCTCTAGTAATTACCGCGTAAATGATACATAATACTTATAAATATGAAGCCGTAAGAAGTCATCATTAACTAACGGCACTAATTTTACAACCGAACTCAAGTGAAGAGAAAAAAACTAAAATAGTAAGCAATTTAATAAATTAGACGAAACTGAAAACTGTTCTGTTCTGTTCTGTTCTATTCATTTCAATAGAAGATAGGTTTTCGGTACACAATTATATTACACAAAATTACTATACATTAGAGGATAGACGCCTCTCTCTCTCTCATGCATTAATTTCCACTACTCTTTCAACAACTCTTTTGTTTTAAGGAAAACCTGTAAATAATGGATAATTAATTTAAATAATATCTTCCTTAACGCACACATACACACAACAGATTTTCTTTTGATTATGTTTCACAATATTTGGAAAACGAACAGAACTATCATTTCAGAATTAGTTTCGTTAAATATAAAAAAACAAATTTTTATGAAAAAACAAAAAACTTTTAGTGATCTCTTCGAACCAAAAACCATTTACATTCATATTCATAAAAAGCAAATGAAACGCACATAAAGAGAGAGAGAGAAACGAAACTAAAACGAAAGCAAAAGATATAAAGAGAAAGACTTTATGACTTACATTAGAGAGCGAGTGAGTGTGTGCTGGTATTCGAGAATTTAATTTCGATAATTCACGTACACGTAAGTGATTTTATTTGATGATTCAGTTATATTACAGTAAACTAAAAAAAACACCAGACAGCGAAATGAGCAAAACCAACAACAAAAAATAATATTCTTAGTACTATAATATGCTTTCTCTGTTTCAGTCTCTCAAAAACACGGGCTGTCTATAACTGTACGTATGTGTATGTGCTTGTACTCCAACAATAAATGAGTCCATTAACAAAATTGATGCGTTCGCCACAATCTCGTTCACATAACCACTTGTATACTCGTTCGTTATATATATAACTCTTACATTCACTGTAATAATAATCACTAAAACAGTGCCGCATAACAAGAAGCGAGAGAGAGAGAGAGAGGGAAGAGAGCGAAAAAAAAGTTATTCACTTTCAATAGTAGAGTCGCAGTTGTTTGCCACAGTTTGTATGCCACAAGTTGTTCGCTAGTTAGACATATAAATGGACACGAACTGTTGTAACTGTTGTATAGCTATTTTTTTCTGTCGTTAATACGAAAAAAATCGGCGAAAAAATAACGAGAGAGAAAAGTGTATTAGTATTGTCGAAGCGAGAGGTGAGCTACTGGTATACCCAGTAATACTAACTGTTGTTCGCTGTAACACACAAAATCATACTGTTTTACTTCGTAAGCACAATGATCGCTAGTTTGTATGTGTATGTGTGTGTATCTGTGTTTATGTGTGAGTCGTATACTAAAACTGAGTTTCAGTAACGAAGCACAGCTACGTATCGATCCGAACCCAGAACTGAGAGATACTGCTCAACACACTCATACAGTACATGCACTGTGCATATGCACAGAAGAAACTTATCATCGCTGGGTTTTCAGCTTAAATTTTCAACTTCCTTATAGAAGCGAAATGCGAAATGTGTGTACGTGTATGTGTGTTGTGTTGCACTTATTTTTATGCTCATTATTCACGAATATACAAAAAAAACTCGTTTATAATCAATGTTTATTTTTATTAAAACAGAACTGACCAAAATATTCCAGTAAACAAACAGAATATGTACAAACCAAATATTTATGCGAATATTTGATACAAAAAATTGCAAAAATAATTCTATATACTGCCCCTCAACAAAAAAATTTCGTAGAATATATATTTATATATAATTTTATTTTACAGTAACCCAGCACCTAATATAGCACCTAAAGCTGTTTTCTGGATTCTGGTCAACTCCGGCGTAAATTTTTTTACCGAAAAAATATGAAAAATTAGAAAAATTTACGATACAATAAAAATATTTTTAAAATATGTAAAAAAAATATGAGCGTGACATTTCATATTTCAGCCATGAATATTTATAGTTACATTGAATTAATCTAAGTGTTTACGTTCGCTTAAACTAAGTCCTAACTCAATCTATAAAATGGAGTTACAATTTATATATGATTTGATGTATCGAAATATTGCCACCAAAATTTATCTTTTCTAAACCATCGCCCAAATATCACCAATGCTAATATACAGTCTAGAATTTCGATACAAACTTTCGTTACAGCGTTCGCGTTACTTCTTGTGATGCTTCTTCTCCTTCTTGTGATGCTTCTTGTGGTGGTGTCCCTTATGAGCCTTATGTCCGCCACTATTCGATTTTTTGCCCTCACCTTTCTTGTGGTAATCTCCGCCTAATTTTATTAAGTTAATGTTTCAATTTTGGTTTCTTATTAATTCAAATAAACACAATACCTTTTTTGTATTCATCTTCGTGTGTCTTCTTATAGGAACCTGTTTTGTGATTGAATAGCAAAAAATAATGATATATTTTGAAGTCAACACAAAAATAATCCAATGATTACCTTTTCCGTATTTCTTATGATGATCACCCACTAGAAGTTGAAAAGTTTTTTTTCGCAAAAAAAACAAAAATTAATTAGTATTGTAGTGAAACAAAAAATTGCTGTGCAATGAATTGCTTACCGGCCTTCTTCTTGTGGTACTGTTTACCGTCAGTTCCTTTCCATTTCTTGCCGCCCTTATAGTCATAATGATCGTTAAAGCCTTTCCATTTCTTCTTGAAATCTATTTTTGGTTTAAAGTTTTCATTTTTTAATGAATAAATCTTATTTGAAATTAATTTCTGTTTTTTAATACCTTTATCTCTAAATTCGTCGAAATAGGTTTTATGATCGCCTTAATTATATTTAAATGATGGAAATATAGTTTAATATTTAAAATAATTTCATATTTAGTAAACAAATCGATTACCATATTCTTCTTTGTGGTAAACATTTTTAAATCCCTATCAAAAAATAAGTTAAGTTTTAAACTAAGACACAAAACAAAACAATATTATTTAACGCATACCTTCTTTTTATATCCTTTATCCTTATAATGTTTAGTACCCTTTTTGCCTCCCTGTCCACCGCTTCCGCCATGAGATTTTTTCCCGTATTTCTTGCCTATTTAATTGGTAGCATTAAAAATATACCATATTTCAAGAAAATAAACCCTATACCCTCAAAATGTCCGTGTTTATAGTGTCCTTTGGCATCTTTACCATATTTTCCATATTCTTTGCCACCCTTTATAGTTAAAAATATTTTAATCATACAATTAAATAAAATTTAAACAAATACCTTATGCAACGACTTATCATCACCAGATTTCTTATATTTTTTATAATCCTCTCCGCCGTGTTTCCATTTTCCTTAATGAATCAATTAAATTGAGTTAACATAACACGATTGAGCGTTAAAATCTAAACCTGAATAATGTCCCTCTGCGTGCTTCTCGTGCGCACCAAAAGATCCAGCCTTCTTCGAGCTGTGTCCGTGTCCGTGTCCATCGTGATGATGATGGCTCGCAGCTGGTTCTTCGTCAGCCTTCTTCTCGCCCGCCTCTTGCACAGTGGTCTCAGTGGGAGCCGCTTCTGCCGGTTCATTATCGCTCTGTGTGGTCGTCTCTGACTCGCCTTCAGTTGTTGTCTCCGTTTCTGGTTCTTTAGTTTCTACTTCTGCTTCTGCTTCTGTTTCGGTTTCTTGTTTTTCATTTTCATTATCATTTACCTCTTGCTTATCTTTTTCACTACTTTCTTCGCTTTCATTTTCGGTATTTTGCTCTTGTTTTTCATCCGAATCTTTATTTTGTTTGTCGGAATTTTGTTCTTCTTCTTCTTCTACTTTCTTTTCGACTGTTTTCTCGTCTTTTTCTTTCACATTTTTCTCCGATTTTCCATGTTTCGCGTTCTTTTTCTTCTTATTTTTCAATTTTTTACTCTTCTTCGCCGACTTTTCACCGGAACTTTTTGTTGCCAGTTCTTTATCCTTTCGTTCCTTTTCTTCTCTTTCTTTTGCTTTCTTAAAAAATTCATCAATTTCTCGAATCTCTTCGCTATTTGCGTTATTATTACTAGTCGTATCGTCATTCGCATGGATCGTGGAATTATTATCATTATTAGCAACAGTACTAGTGGTGGCACTAGTAGTAGCGGTAGTGGCGTCTAATACCGGAGCAAACCCATTGCTTCCGTCATAATTCTCGTACAATCTTAGCTCAATATGTCGATTCTTTTTATTAAAACCGTTATTATTATCATTACTTTGGGCATTATTAATTGGCGGTGCGTTATAATTACTATTACTATTACCCGAATTGTCCGCATTACCCGTATTACCCGCTATACCCGTATTACCCGAACCATCCTTATAATTACTGTTAACATTGTCAATATAAGGCTGGTCTGAAAACAGTACCTTTAAATTTTCATTGTTCACGTAACCATTGTTGATCATGTCTTCCAGATTTTCGGCGTGTAATACTGGCTGAGGACTGTCGGTATTACTCTCGACCGACACATCCCCGCCATCATAGTTGCGATGCTGTCCAGTCTCAGCAGTTTCGTGATCCTCAATCTTCTTGCGCCGCTTTTTCACCGTCTCTTTCTTCGCAGCTGCCGTAGAATTTTTTGCGGCCGTAGTCTTCGGCACTCGTTCACTGTCCCACGTCGTGCTTATTATTGTCTCAATTACTTTCACGTCGTGAGTTGACGATGGTTTCGATGATTTTCGCCGCGACACCGATGGTTCGGTAGAGTCATGACTGGTGGGTGCACTTAATATAGTAGTGGTGAATGAGAGGAAAAATAAAAACACCTGGAAATATATAATTCGTATGAAACAATTTTAAAGTAAATCGCACCGAAAAATTTCCATTTGATTCAATAATATGGTTGTAATAATAATAACATAAAGCAATAAAACGTAATATGATTACTGCTATACGAATTACTATTACGATTAGAAGCGATAGCAATGTCCATACCGTTAATCTCATGTTGACTTGCATTGCTCGATATCACGCTAAGCAACTGTTCGTCATAACATACTGCATAAGCAAATAAAAGGTAAAGTTTTGTCAATCGAACCGATAGTCTGCGATCAATTAATAAGATCTTTGAACTCGATTAACCTCGCACTCCCACGCACACACCGGCAACTAATACTCGCACATTGAAGTCTAAGCCTTTTTACGAGCGACGAAAACTTGGCAAAAACTGAGCCAACATTATTTCTTTTATATTAGAAAGTTCTCATCAGTGGTTCAGAAAATTGTCCCACTTTTACTTGTGTGCGATGAAAAAAATAAAAGCGTATTTTTTTACAATATTCGCCAAATAATAGGAAGTTGTATGCATTGTCGTACAGACACTTTCTGTTATATCACTTTTTAAACTGAGAAATAAGTTTTTTTTGCTTCGCAAACCATATCTATATTTATATGAAACTAATAGCGCACACAGAGAACGATTCGGTTTCGAACAATCATTTTTGTTGATGTGGTGTTATGCTTCAATTTTCTCGAATCATATTTTTTTCGCCACGAATTTTTAACATGAGATTTTATATTTTGTTTGAAATTAAGTTTTTGGGTTCTGTCTGAGCAGTAAAAAAGTATTGTTCAGGCTTACGCTTATAGAGTGGTTTGCACTGTGGAAAGCTTCACATGATATGGTGGACACGCTCTTTGATTCGATTGTAATATCATGTGTGCTCATCTATTTTAATTGCCCGATATTAGTATAAAAATGATTATAATTATAATGTATTTTTAAATGTTGCGGTGTTTTGATTGCTGTTATTAGTTTATTATAATCAATTAACAAATTTGTTTTTGTAATCTACGTTTGGTATGATTAGTGCTTTGTACGCAAAACAAGTCTTGATAATAACTTCATAATAATAATAATAATCAGTTTAATCCAATAAATCACTAAAAATGATTAAAGATACCTGCAATGTTTTACAAACTTTTGAAATTAGATTTTATTTCGTCAATTAGTGAAGAATTTCTAGGAAAACAACGTTTATTTAAAAAAAGACAATTTTAATGATAAAAGTTTTGATGTAAATGACATTCACTTAAATATTTTCAAAAAAATCAACAAGATTTTCCATTTTTACGAGACAAGACAACTGCGGTTATGATTTTTGAAAAACGTTGTGGTGCGGAACGTGACAGGTTTTTGATCTAAAGATACGAAAGTAAATTTATTCATGCAATAGAAATGATCCAATTTAGGAAATCGTTAAATAGACTATTTTCAAAAAAATCTAACTTTACGGACAAAATTTTTATTTTTAATTTTTTGTCTAATTATGTTTACTTATTTTAATCGATTTCTTCTTTTTTCAAATAAAAATTTTCGTAATTTGATAATGTCATGATTAGAATATCATAACATTAGACAACTTTATTGTATTATTTTTAATTTTTTTAGTGCATTAATATATTATTTAATAACCGGGTGCGTAACAGTCTTATAGTTGTTAAATTTTATGTTATCAAATAATAACAATAACGAAAATTCAAGCGAATATTACTTTAAATTATAAACATTTGTTAAAATCATTTTAAATGCTAGAATTTGAAGTGAATGACAGGTTTTCAAGTAGGGACCGGCGGATATAGGCTGGATAGATTGGGGTCAAATAGAGTCTGACTGAGTTGGTTGTGATATATTTGGGCTGATATGAAGGTTTCATTCGGTTTTTAATTTATAATAGTTTTTTGTTTTATTTGATTTTGGTAGTATTTTCTACCGCTGAATTAGGCATAATATAAGTAACATTTATTTACATTAATGTTTAGGCTATGATTAAAAATAAAATATTTATTTTTTGCTATTAAATAACATGAAATTACAACAAAAATAAAGAATATCTCAAATTCTATATGAGATAATGCATTATCATTTTATCGACCAACATCTTTGATAATACATAAAATATTTCAAACCTATTCGTTAATCAATTAAATAAATACAAATTTTATTTTTCAATTAATCAGATCAGTTCGACTATTCATAATTGATTCAACGACTTATTCGATGAGACAAACATAATAATAATAGCATTATTGTAACTGTTTAGTGGACTGTAGTCAAACAAATTGTCGAACTGGATGTGGACCACATGTGCATCCAGTTTAATCTATAATGGAAGCGCTCAACTGTGCCCAAATCAATTGGGTAACAATGTTTTTTCTTCGCGACTTTTTAATTTATTTCTTAATGGATTTTTTTCGCTGCAATTGGAAGAAAAAACTTTCTCATTCAGTTTACTGTCCGTATAAGTTAACCGTTGTGTTGTTTCGAATGCGTTTCCTGAATGCTTTGTTTGCGCACCAAAAACATATTAACTCAAATGAAATTAAAAAGTTTACGTACACAATACAAATAAAACGAAACGACACTTTAATTAAATATAAAGTCCTCGTTATTAGTTCTTTAGGCAAAGCAAAATAAAAATAAAATTAAATGTCTCTTTTAATTTGTTGCTGGCTTTTTTGCAACAAATAATTTTTTCGTTATAGGATTTTTTTTGATACCAGACAATGTATATTATATTAGTGACAATAATAAACTGTTTCGGAGAGTTAATTATGAAGAAATTATTTGCTCTTTATTTCCGCTAATAATTACAGATAACGTTAAAGCGATGTTTGATTAAATTATTAATTTAAGTTTTGTTTAATTTCTATCATCAAAACAATATGACGAAATTAAATTAATTAAAATGTAATATAATGTCTCAATAAATTACTGTCAATACAATTAAAAAACTCAATAAAAATTCGTTATTTAATTATATTTGAGCTCAACATATCGATTATTTTTGAAAAGTGACGATTTTTCAGCTCTAATATTCTACGATTCAGTTTAATCTAAGCTTATTATAAACATAACGATTTCGCAAAAAATTCTTTTAATAAACGAAGAATAATTTATTTAGTATTAAATGATAAAAATACTGAAATCGGATAATGAAAAGGTTAAACGCTAAATAAAAACCAATTTAAGTTATTTTATCGAAAACCAACGTTTAATTCACTTAGTCTTGAAGTTACCTAAACATAATTTATTTCCGCGATTCGTACTATTTTACTCCGAAAAAAATAACAATACTGCCGATCAAACTAAATAGAAATGTCGTTTTTCGCAACGAAATTGTTTGCAATGCATTTTACGAAACGGACAAATATAATTTATATGAGCAAACAATATTAAGTTTTTGGCGCATTGTTTTTTCGTGTGCACTCAACAACAGACAGTTAGTCTTAAAGAAAGTTTGTCACTTTCCCAATGAAATGAGGAAAACTTCTTTCGCTGCCAGAGATGTCATCGAAAATTTTTGTTTTTAAGGAAATATAGTAAATCTAATTTAATAATATAAGCTTAGTTTGTGTGCGCACGTTGTTTGTCTCTACAAATGTAAGTTTGACACTATTTTATTGTTTTTTATCTCGTTTTAGTTTTCGGCAGATCAAGCGAATTGGATTTTTGACTAGAGATTGATTCAATTACAGCTTTACTTAAAATTTTTATTATTTAAACAATGCTAATATATTATTTTTTATATGACTTTGCAGAAATCATATTATGGATTTGACATTGTCTGTCCGTCCGTCTGTCTGTCTGTCACACCCTACTTTGACCCCAAATGAAAATCCCTTAATAAACATAAAGAAATGCCTTTTTCAGCCCAAAAGACTCCTATCTTCAAAAAAATCCCTTTA
>JAQGAW010002102.1:0-16323 GCA_034698025.1 Phthiracarus crinitus | reverse complement strand
TTTGGGTGGGGGGGGGGGTCAACTTTTCCAAAATTCTAGGGGGGGTCAACCCTAGGCAAGCACTCCACTCTGGGTAACTATGCTGTGTGGTATAATGTCAGGTAATACGGTATTATTAAAATTTAATGTTTGTTTTTAATGTATAAATGTTTTGCTTAATTTCTTATAGCTATTAATTGGAAACTCGGGCTTAAGTGTGGATCAAAGTAAAGATCAAATGAGAATTTTGGCGGTGATAGCGGTATCTCTTTTATGTCTAACGATTTACGAAATATTAAGAATGAATTTAGAAATATATTGCTTAACAAAGAAGTTATTGAGATTAATGAGGATATGATAGGTATTCCTGGCAAACGTGTGTAACACAGCGATTCGTTAGACATATGGCTGCGACCTATTCTTCCGAAATCGGTTGTCGGCGATCACACGCATACCTCATACGCGATTGTATTTATGAATAGCAAACATACTAAATCACTGCTAGATATTAAAGTAAAGCTTAAGGATCTCGGGCTCACATCTATTTATACATTACGTGAAGTGTACGACGAAACAGATTTCGGTGATTACAATTAAGACAATAGATTAGAAGTGTCCGTACCATCAACTGGTATTCGCTTATTTCGTACCACAATTGTTAGTGCAAAATAACAATTCGATTTGTTTTTTTTGTTTTATAAATTTTTAAGTTTATTTGTGTGGAAAATGATAGTTTTATTACGTTCATATAATTTATATGTGCAGATATGTGTCATTTTTTAATATTCGCAAAGATCCAACTTTATAAGGTATACAGTATTTATATGTTACCATAATAACTCATGTTTTATAGACATAGTTTTGATAGATTTAGTGATGATTTGTGTGAAGCAATTACTTTTTATATACGGATGCGATTCTGTTTGATTTGCTCATCAAAATTTAAAATAAACATTTTAGCATTTTTAGTAATTGTTATTTGTTTTTTCGTTTATAAATACTTTTCTCATTATCTTTAACATGACATATGAAATTGCATTATCGTATTGCTAACTGTCATATTAAAATAAGCTCAATTATTAATAGAGAAACAAAAATATTCATACTTTTATATTTAATTTAATTATTCAATGATTTAATACATTTGGTTATACTTTTGAATTACAAAATTTATTACTGATAATTTTTGATACTGTTTTTTATATGAATACCACGTAAAAAAGTGCAGAAATTTTCTAATCTTATTTCTATCTTAATAAGAGACAACACTTTTTAGATTTTAGCTGAAAATAAAATATATATTTTTCTTATGAATTTTTTTCTTAATTAAGAATTAAGCAAAACAGGGCGTTGTTTCCATAATTCCCAAATATATAGAGCACTCCATCGTAAGAATATGTGTACATAAGCTTATTCTGTATAAATGCATAAATATATTATGTATTCAATTTAGGGAATTCAAAGAGCTTAGTGATACGTTTAAACGTTTGTTTTTATTTTATATTAAGTTAAAGTTGCTCTTCTATTGACATTACACTGTATATATAGTGTAAATATTTTTACAGACATTTATAAATGGAAATAAAATTAATAATTTTTTCTTATACAATAAACAAATGTTTTTAAAAACTTTTAACAGTGAACTACACATACACGGGATAAATGTATATTTGAGAAAACATCCCAGATTTACCCAAAATAAATTGATAACAATACTGTAAGCTATCATTGAGAGTCTGGTGACTGCCAGAAATTTTGTGTTAAGTAATAGAGTATGTAACGGGCCCCCTATTATTCGGGCCTTGGCGGGCCCCGACACATTTTGTCGGGCTTCGTCGGGCTCGGGCCTTATGCTAAGAAAAAATTGTCGGGCCGGGCTTTTTGATTCAAAATAACAAAGCCCTAAAATTTTGATTTTTGAAGAAAATATTCTAAACAAACAATATTTTAGTAATAATAACAGTAAAATTTGGAGAATACTATTTATTAAAATCAAATTTTACGAAATAATATGAATAAAATATTGATATAAATGTAGCAAAATAAATACAAACTTATTAAGTTATGATTTTGAGATTAAAGATAAATATTAAGGAAAATCGGGCCGGTTCGGGCTTTGGAAATTTAAAATTGTCGGGTTTTTATCGGGCTCGGGCTTGATTGTGTCGGGCTTTGATCGGGCTCGGGCCTTAAATTTTTAACGATTACATAGTCTATTAAGTAACGATTGATTATCTGAAAAAGAGTAACATACTGTATAGTGTATATTAGTAGCCAATCAGACGCTCACAATCGTTCACTTGAGTTGTTTATTATTTTACTCTAAACTGTTTGGTTTTGAATTTCAGTTTAAAGGGAATTTTAACGTAACATTCAAGGACAGGATAGCTATTAAATAAGTTACGCTTAAACGAAATTCTAAACCGAATAGTTTACGAGTAATGTAATAAACATCTGCTGTTAGCAACACATAGCCATTACATATTTTCATTTAGGTTTTAGTTTGTGTGCAGTTTAGATGTCACTAAAATTGTACTCAAATATTTTAATTTTGAATTTTTTAAATGTGTTATATCAGTATAAGTCGCCTCATGAAGACTAGAAGTTCTGAATTATAATTACTGAAAAAACACTATAAACTATTGCAATGCGCACATAATTGAATATATTTTCATTGCTATCGCTTTCATTCAACGCTTTGCAATGTTTTACTGTATATGTTCCACATCTATCACATGAATATTGGCAACAATTCTGTGTGAATAGTCTCGAAAATCTCGAATCGCTTACAGTTTATGAAAGCTTTGGATATAATTACTTACCAATGATGACAACATTGCTATCATTTGCTCCAAAACTTGTTTCAATTCAATCACGCTGTGATTATTTTATTAACGAATTATTAGAAGAATGTGTTCGACAAAGTAAACTAAATTTATTCGTTAATAAGCTATCATTGGGTGGATATTTCATTCGTGATCACAAGTTTATAACATTTGCTCAGTTTTTAATGCATAAATTAAAATCATTACGCGTTAGAATTGCAAACGATGTGGGAATTGAATTATTGAATTATTTGGCTCTTTTCGATAATTTAGAATATCTTTATTGCGATTTTAGTTTTAGATTTAATCAAAACTGTAATGAAGGTTTAATACAGATTGGATTGAAATGTAAGCGATTGAAGGGATTAGTTATTAAGGGATTAAATGTACCATTTTTTGAGGTATTCAGTCATGGATTTCAATCGCTTGAAAAGTTATGTATTAAAATTAAATTCGAAATATGCGAAAATATTGCTTTATTGAAAAATTGCAAGAATTTAAAACATTTGAAATTCGTATTTACACTGATTAATGAAAATTGTTTCGAAAATATTGATTTATATTTACCACAATTAAAGACTATTGATATCATCAACTGTTGTTTTAGCGATGAAGATAATCAAGATTTTGCCGCAATAATAATGCAACATTTATCACAATTACAAAATTTGTATGATTTGAAGATCGGTAATGAAAATAATATCATTTCGATATCAACCGCTGATATCATTACATTTATTAACAATTGTTTAAGTATTAGAAGAATTGGTTTATATTCAGAACATTCATTACGTATTAATAAACACGTGATTGAAGATCACATTATTAATAATAACAGAAAAATAAATTACAAACTAATTAATTACTAAAACAACTTAATATCTTTTAATGACATTCTTATTTAACGATATTTTTTTACGCGCTCGAGCTCTGTATTATACGAGTTGAGCTCTCATTTTTAATGTAATTTTTATATAAAGAATTTAAGTGTTGCCATTCGTGCGTTTTATTTTATCCGTTTATATACCGTACGTTCTTTTTTCGATTCTCACTTTTTTGCTAAGGATTGGACTGATAAAGAAAAATTTTCTTTGAAAGCATATTAAAATACAAGCAATAGATTTGCTATTTCACACCTGTGAGTTATTATAAGCCTTTTTCCTATTGTGATAATTGGAACCTAAAGTTTATTATGATATACCTCAAAATATTACCGGATTTTAGACTTATTTTTCAAAATAAAATTTTTCTCCATTAGTCCAATCCATAGCAAATTATTTAAAAGTGAGAATCGATAAAAGAACGTACGGTACAGTACATAAGGATAACATTACACCGTTTGTTGCCTATCGATATACCGCTACTCATGTATGTATACTTAAAAAGATTATTTTTAAAATTTTGGTTTCAATTATTGTAAAAGAAATTCTTTTCCACAAATTTGAAATTATAATATATCGGTGACTATCAAAGCGCTTTTTATCCGTTTGTTTGTATATTATTTATTTATTTAATTTTATTTCAATATATCTAAAATGTGTTTCCATAATTAAAATTAAGTGCAGTATATATACGTATAATATTTTGATATAAATTAACTATTAATCTATTTAATATCATTTTTGTCACTTATTCATAGATTTTATTTAAATAATTATTTTAATGTCATTTTTACGAGTTTATATGTTTAATATTTTTGTTTTGTATAAGCATTTAACCACTTATTATTTTAAACATTGTAATTGACGCGTTATTTTAACACATTTATCATTGTTTTTATTTGAAACTAGAATAGAAAAGTGACAACTTTTCGATACACTTTTTAATTCATTTATGATATGTTTTTTCTTTATGCATTTATATGACAATTTTTTATTTTTTACGAAATTAGCTTTTAATCATTTAAATATAAAAATTGACGCATCATTACGAAAACATTGGTACGTATTATATTTTTTATTATTATTGCTTAAAATTATTAAATAAGTTTTAAATTTTAGATTCAAAGCTATGCGTTGTATTTTATAGCGATGTGTTTGGCATCAAGTATTCTTAAGACCTATTATTGATTTGAATTTTTATTGTTAACTTTATTAACATTCATTAATTAAGACTATACTGTATATTATATTTAAAATTTAAATTTACTTCATATTTGATTTGTAATAATTTTTCTATAAGAATGTAATTTAATTTATTTCTTTCATAATAAATTTTAAATATAGTTTTTGGCATAAATAGTCATTTAATTATTATTTGTTTTTCATTTATAATTAAATTTCAAATAATCTTTAACTAGATTTTTGACATAGTATTGCTATCTACTATCAGATTAAAATAATTGAAAATGACCAAGAAAATACAATTTATGACAGGGTTTCCCAAGGGAGGGTCTAGCACCCGTATATCCCCTCGCCTAAAATTGAAAATGTTGCTCCCCCTACCCGATATTTTGAGATTTCAAGGGAAAAAATTTTTTTAAAATTTTGGTTATATTGTAAAGAAATTTTTGGAACCGAAGGCAAAAATATTGTCCGCTAAATCCTATGAGTTTAAATATAATTTTGAAAAAAGTCGAAATCAGATCTTGGGAAACCCTGATTTATGATACTTAATTTAAAATATGCCATGACTTTAATGATTAACAGTTTAATTATGAAAATTCACAATTGTTTAACAAACTTTGTTTAATTAAAATTAAAAATAACCAAAGCTCCAAAATATTTTTTAAAATTAAATTTATATGACTAAAATAATTTTAATTCACTTTATTAAAACTAGGTTTATTCTCTATATATTTTTCGATATAATAATGCATTATTTTTTTAAAGATTCTAATGTTTCGACTTTTCCGTCCCGCACTAAACCAAACCATTATCTTAAAAATTGAACCAAATCAAACCAAATAGCAATATTTATAATGTAAACCAGTTCTAAAGTCTTGGAACTAATGTATGCAAACAATATAATCCACCGAATGTGGATTTTAAACTTTAAAAAGAAATTTAAAAAGCGTGTGATTTAAATCAAAATTTTAATTAGACGTTTACAGTTTTCAAATAGACGTTAAAAGTACCATATAAACGATAATTTTAATATATAGAAATACGAGCACATGTTAAATGAGATTATGAACAAAACGATTCTTAGTTTAAGCTTCTTTATAGATAACTAAAGCCCGGAATTTTACATAAAATATTCTTTTTAGCGGTTAGCGCGAATGAACTGAGATTTTTTTTGTAAGTTTTACTATTAAATATAAGCTGTTTTGAAGACTTTATAAATCAATATAAATAAATATTTTGGACTTTAAAACATATAAAATATTTTTTATATGTTTTGAACTTTTTAAGAAATTGTCACTCAAAAAAGGTTAGTTTTTAATACACCAAAATTTTAATACATATTTCAAAAATTTTTAATGAAGTTTAGAAAGTTTTAGATCCTCTATTTTTTATAATAAAAATAATTATTAGAATTATTATAAATAAATAAAAAATTATAACCAAAATATAAATAAATATTTTATGATTATAATCAATATTTATTCATTATTTTGTCATCGTAGTCAATATTATATTAAATAACTTGTTCTATAAGTTTAATATTCGAAGTTAGGGATGGCAAACTATAATTTAAATGTCAAAAAATATTTTTTAGGCTAATTATTTGACTATGCTATTGAATTATCTTAGAATATTGTAAGGCTTAGAGAATTTTGATTACGAGTAAATTCCAATTTTTAGATTTCGGGCGACAAACGACAAGACCTTTTGGTCGTCAAGTTTAACTGAGTTCGAATTGAATTATTAGTTTTGATATCATAAGTTAAAAATTCAGTTTGGACTTTATTTTGAATAAAAATATTTATTAAAAATGTAAATATTAAGATTTTCAGATATTAGTTGAATAGAGTTTAGAATAGAGTTATTATTTAAAAATTGCGAAATGAGTTAACTGATGGTAACTTAACTGAGAGGACATGTTTGGACTTAAATAAGAGAGGGTCGGCGCGACAATTTAATCATGACCGCTACCTCTCAATAAATAATGGTGCAAACGGCACTTAAGTCGAGCGAGAAAGCAAAGAATATGCTCTCTTCTGATCGATGAGATAATGATAATGTGGCAGCGGTTTCAAAGTTAATGCTGATTACTAAGGCCAACCAAATTCGGGGTAAAAATCATTCAAATTCGGGAGGGATACGGGGCACAAAAAAGGTAATATTCGGGGCAAATTTGGGCTACAAATAATAATAAAACAGTAAGAAAAAATAACAAAATAACAGATTTTTCAAAAATCATTCTAAAAATTTTTTGAAAAAATTTTGTTTTTTGTGGTCTAAAAAGCTAAATCAAAAACTTGATATATACCAACGATTAATTTTAATATTTTAACAAAAAAATAATGAGGGTCACAAAAATACATCGGATTTAATGCATAAATTTTTCAATTTTAATATATTTCTCAAATTTAAACAAAAAAAACAGATATTTTCTTAAATAAATTAATGATTCGGGGTAATTAGGGCTAACATTGCATATTCGGGGAATTCGGGCAAAAACTGCTAATTCGGGGGTTTCGGGCAAAATAAGTATGGTTTAAATTACTTGGTTTATCATATAAACTGTTTATATAAGTGTCCCGAAAGTTTATATAAACTATCGCGATTCGGGCGATCCCGAATTTGGTTGGCCTTATATATAAGTGTCCCCTTAGGTTTATATAAACTATCGCGATTCGGGCGATCCCGAATTTGGTTGGCCTTACTGATTACAACTATGTTTGTTCGTCAGCACGAGTATAACATAGTTAGCCATAAAACACATATGCACTTTAAACTTCATCCTTTATGAGGAATACAGATTCAGTCAATTTCAAAGTATACAGTACAAGGATTGGATTAAAATGTATATACACATCCGATTAAAATTCATATAAAGGATTATTCATTTCACACCTGTTTATTAAGTTTTTAAAACAATATCATACGTCGTACCAAACTCTGTATACATTTAAACGGAGCGTTATTTCAAACGATTACTGTATTATGAATTTTTCTCTATATGTAAATATGGAATAATTTTAATATCAACAATATGTAGATAATGTTAAGTCAATCATTGCACCGTAAACATTGAAAAAAAAACGTTATCTGTTCATAGAACTAGAGGTTGAAAATGGGTCCCGTGGGAAGGGGGAAGAAGCGGGATTAAAATATATGCGGGACGGAAGGGAGTGGGAAAAGCCTAAAATATCGCGTTATGTACGGGATTCCCGCAATGTCTGTATATTCCCACATACCAATTAAAATAGCATTTTTATGACTATATTCATCGAGTTTTTGACCTCCCAGAAAAATTTTCAAAAAAAATTTGAAGTTTTTAAATATTATATTTACTTTATTTGTTTAATTTCAAAAGTTAAATCAAACATGCAGTTATTATTTATTTATTTACATAAAGTTTTTATAACCGTTAATAATGTTTATTTTGTGTTTTTAAAGTTTTAATTGAATATTTACGTGAATTGCGGACGGGAGCGGCGGGAACACTAATTTTATATCTACGGGAACAGACCCGCGGGAGTAAAAATAATTTATGCGGGAGGGAGTGGCAGTGTATAATCGGACTTTTTTCGACCTCTACATAGAACTTTAGGGTAAGAATTAAAAATACCATTCAATATGATACAAACTGAGCTCATTATGAATGTTCAAATTCTAGCTTATATTGTTTTATTGTTATTTTGTCATTAAAACTGACATTTCTTGTTTGAGAAACAAATTTTCTCGCTGACTTTCTTGAAAAGAAGTCCAGCTTATGTCTGTCTGTCCGTATGTAGTACGTACGGTATGTACGCAGTCTTTATATTAATAAAGAGATTTTCCCTGTTCTTTATATTACGGTAATAAAGATATTTGATTTCTTGTGAACTAATTTCTTATAAAATATTAATATAACTATAAATTAACCTATTAGAAAGTCAACTCTCTGCCATTCTTGTTTTCATATCTAATTTTATTAAATTAAAGTTTAAATCAAAGTTTGAGTCAGTTTTAGTCATTCTTTACATAGTTTTTGCCACTTTGAAATTTTCAACCATGTATTATAAAGCTATTAATTTTTTTGGACTTTGCAATATAAATTAAGATTATTGATTGCTAAAAAAATAAAAAATAGTGGGCAACAGTTCATTGAAGTTTAAATGCCAATAATATTTAATAAATCAAAGATGTGTATAAATCAAGCAAATTAACCAAATATTCGACTTATTAACGTGTGCGCCTTATTAACGTTCATATTGTGTACTTACTTTGTTATTGAATAATTATATATAACTTACCTAATATTGCAATGTGATGTTAAATTTACTTTACTGCTACAGTATGCATACCTATAACATAGGAATAGTGCCGCACAATAGTGTTGACGCCTTTATTAACGTTACATTAAACAAACTAATTGTTAATAATAATAGCTGTGATCAAACATACCAAAAATATATATTCTTTAACAAAACATAAATTAATATAATTAAAAAAATTGATTCTCAGAAAGTTTAAGATTAATAATAAAATAATATTCACAGCTTATCTGCAAAGAGATCTTAACTTTTATCGTAAGAATTTTTTAAGCAAAGCGATTAACCAAACCATTAATTTTAATATTCTTTAGTTTTAGAAGATTAGATTGGAAGAGAATCATGACAATCATGAAAATCAGGATAATTAGCGTTTGTTATTCGCTTCGATTAAAAATTCGCGACAATACAAGCTGAAGCATATCAAAGTAAGGTACTGTATAGTAATAATATTATTGAATTTAACGTTAGTTTTTTTCTTTTTCAGATTCGTCGTCGACGTCATCATAATCTTCTTCTTCATCATCTAAACTCTCGGAATCCGACTCAATATCGTCAGTTTCATCGTCTAAGTGCTGTCCATCATCGCTGTCAGATTGTTGATCGGTTTCCTCTTCACTATCGTCGTCGTCGTCGTCACTCTCCGATTCGTCATCGCTTTCATCGCTGCTATAAAATCCCTTTTGTTTTTTGGTTTTAACATTTAACGCTTTAATGTTTACCAAAGCAAATGTTGGTTCTTCGTATGATTCAGGTTTGGCTCTAACACTAGGATCTGGTTGTATAACTGGCCAATCGGGTAATTCTTGATAATCGGACACTTTCTTGCCTATAAAATGAGACAATGATCCGATTCGAAAGTTACTATTATTAGAACTGCATGTGTTAATGATTTTTCCGATATTTGGCACAAATTTCGGTGTCAATAGAATTCTTTTTGCGAGATTTACATCATTCAATAATTGACGCAAAAGTCTTCCTCTATCGCGTACGTCGTAATTCAAATCATACTTTGCTAAATTAAAGATGAAATTTATTAGTAGTTTAAGTTTCTCGTTATTTTCGTGAGTAATATATAATTTTGACGCCAAATTTAATGCTTGCAATTTCACGACATCCGATTCTTTGCAGAAAGTCTTCGCAATTTTTCTCAAAACGTCGGGAGAATATTGAAGCGCTTTTTCATTTCGATGACAGAATTCAGCCAAAATCCATAAAATAGTAGCTCTTGCTTGTGGTGTCGATATTTTGTCCATTAATTTGGTAACTTGTTTAATAATCATCGATGTTATTGACTCATCTTTGTTAATAATTTGTGTTCGTATAACTACTATACTCTGAGCAACAATAGCTTCATTTCGGTTCGATAACAACGATATCAACCCATTGAGACATATCGGTGCGATCTCTTTAATTCTTGAAGCGCATTGTCCTATTGATTGTATGGTTGCGGACATAAATTCGATGTCTTCCTGATAGTTCATTATATATGCTTGAAATTCTCGAAGTATCAGTGATATATTGGAAGAATTGCTTAAATTTGTTAAAATCTCCAGTTTGAGTATTTTAATTTTAGTGTTATCTTTCGCTTTTATGAAAAATGATTTTAAGTATGGCTCAAATAACGATTTAATCGATCTTTTAGAAACTTCGTCAAACAACTTCTCGTCTTCGTCTTCATTTTGATTTTCAGGATCACTCGTTCTATTATTGACAGATTTAAAATTTTCTTCGCTATCATTTTCCTGATTAGCAGTCAATGATGCGATGTTTGCGAGAATAACTAATTGTATTTCTCTGTGAGAGTGCAATAAACGTATCAATGGTTTCACGATAATTGAATTGATGTCATTATTTGGAGATAAACTGAGATATAACTGGATTACACCTAAAACTACTGCAGAATTTCTACTTTGCAACAGAGGTTTAACACTTCTCAAAAGTAGTCTATGGTCAGAATCTAATAGAGTTTGAGAATCTTTGGACGAATCATTTAAATTCGGATCAGTAAACTGCGTTCGAGCGTAACGTATTAACATATTAATAATAATGATTTGTCCCCATTCGTCGACGTCTACTAACAATGAACAGAATTTTCGATAATTTTGATGAATTAAGTCAAACCTTTCGGGACAAACGTCTTCAAAAGCGGCCACAGCTGATCCCAATACGAGCGACGTTTTATCGCTCAAAAGTTTTTCAATGATATCAATGATTTCATTTTTAAGATCACTATCTAATGAGTAAAGTTTGGGAATGGCGTGCGCAGCAGTTTTACGAACATATGGAGACATATCGTTAGAACAGTCTCTGATCGCGATTAACATAATCGGAGCAATCATTGACACGTGTATCGAACATAAAACACGTAAAGCTGACGCGCGTATCAATGGATTCGGATCTTTGAGCGATCGCTGAAACGTAGCGATCGATAGCAGAGCCAAATCCTGCTCCTGTTCTGCATATCGCGTCAAATAAAGATAAACCAATTTTTTTAATTCAGCATTTTTGGTGACGACATTCTTGACCACTTGAGCGAACAGTTCCCGCGCAGTGTCACCACTCCTTCCCTTCGCAATCATACTGATTATACGTTTCATTGCTTCTAATTTAAGGCCATCTTTATTGCTTTCTAACATCATTTTCAAATCATCGTGTTTTGTCTGCGAAGATATGTTTAGAATGGATGAAACGCTTCTACTCATCGATGACATACTATTATCATTCGTATTATTCAATGTCTCATTTTGGTTACTATACTGTTCTATATTATTATCGGTATTATAATTGCCACAATTAGTTGATGACGAGGACATCATTTTGGACATCATTTAAATGAAAATCAGTCCAATTTGAACGGAAAACTATAGTAAACTAACAAACACTGATAAATACGTGTAAACACCACTCAATCGCCGATATATACTGTGTATCGATATATCGTAACTAAACTAACAATAAATAACGTCTATTATAATATAATAATCTTTTCAATTTTTATCTGAAAATATTTTTTGTTTAAAAAATTTTTTTCGATCAATAAATAAGTTAATTTGTGATAAAAATTTGGTGCGTTTTAATTCAAACGATAACAATTGTATAGTCAAACTAGTGTTGATAATTCTAAATTAGGCAAATAACCATAATCTCTAATTTTCTTTAATTGAGTTTCCGATAGTTTTTGACTCGCCTTTGTTTTTTCCCACTAAAAAAATTAATTAAAAAGTTTAATCGCGAAATTCAAAATTTTAAATAAGAAAAAGTAAAAATATTTCAAACAAAAATGAACAAAAAACAATAGTTACCTGCCATAGATAAACATTTTGTATGGAAGCGATACCGCAAAAAACAATTCCTATTCCAATTATAACACTGGTTATTAAAGCTGGCACTTCGTCAAAATTAACAAATACAAAAAGTATAATACCTTTGTGAAAATAAAATAAAATATTTAAAATATTTCATTATATTAGTTGAATAAGTTTAATTTACCAGTAAAAAATATAGGAATAGATATGAGAAATGCTCCAATCGCTGCGATACGAGTGAGAGAACTCTTTTTTAAAAATTTGTATGCCCTATGATATAATAAAATTGAATTTTAACATTATTTTCTGCAAACGTACAATTTGTCAGGATTTTTTTAAACAACATTTTTGTTAAAATTTATAACACAATATATTAAAGTAATGTTAGACTTCCTTCTTATTATACTAAAATTAGATATATTGGTAACTTTTTATTGAAAATATATTATATTAGTTTATAATATAAGGACACAAAAAAGTTTGTAAATTACATCAATAAATAAGTATGTAATTAATCATAGTTACCCAAAGGGGAGTGCTTGCCTAGGGTTGACCCCCCCTAGAATTTTGGAAAAGTTGACCCCCCCACCCAAAATTTGGAAAAATTTTAGGACGAGAAAAATTTGAAAATTTTGAAAATTTTTTTGTCAAATGTAAAAAAATTGTCCATCAAAACCGATGAGTTTTTGTGACCCCTTTAAATTTTGGCTAAATTTCCAAAAATTTATCGTTTAAATCCGTCGAGTTTTGTAAGGGGGCGTGGTTTAGGCTTTTGTCGAGAACAAAATTTAGAAAAAAAAAATTTTGAAAAAATTTTTGGTCCGAAGGCCAAAAAAATTGTCGTTAAAATCCGATGAGTTTTGACCCCCCCTAAAAATTGAGATTTTCTGGATCTGACCCCCCCCTAGAGCTTTCGAGTCTGGGTAACTTTGCTTTAGAATAGATAATTTTGAATTGAACTTCAGTGAGTGTATTGTGACTTTTGATTCAGTTGTGTTTTAGCTTTCGTCGAGTCAAACATCACACAAATTGTTGTTAAGCGGACACTCATAGAATCATGTGGTGTCACCATTATTATATAAGTGAATTTAAGTTCCCATTTATTACCCAATCGATATTAATATTTCCGATAAATCTTATTTTAATACTTTTCTTAGTATTATTAATTTATTATTGACTATTTCAAGATTTTTTTTGACAAATATTTAGCCTATTTTTATACATATTTTTTCGATTTTAATCAATTTTTGGTCTTTAAAGAGCGTTTTTTGAATCAAAATAAATCCTATTATTAAAGAAATTTTTTAAAAGATAAAGAAAAGTAAAATCACTTTATTAATATTAAGAATAAAATTTATTGATAAATATCAAGGCAGCTCAACATACAGACGGACAGAAATGTCAAACCCAATAGCTGTTTTAGACAAAGTGAGCTATAAATATTAATTTAAAATAGTAAAAGAAAAGAAGTTAAAAATTGAAAGAAATACAAAACTAGTTACGCATCGATTCAATCGAAACGACTAAATTTTTTATTGGTGCCTTTAATCAACATATTTTAATGCAAGACTTTTGTTCGTTAAAACTTATTAATTTAAGCAAATATTTAAATATTGTTTTCTTTAAATTAATTATCTAAAAATATATTTAAATTCCTTCCAATTATGTTTACTAAAACAAAAGTAGTTCGAAAAATTGTTAGAAAACTATAACAAATGATTGAAATTTTTCAGACGAAAAAGTTTTACATTTCAAATATTATTTTTATGAACTTATTTTCTACAATAGAGGCTAATAGTTTTAAAATGATTACCGTATAACTTTAACATAACCCAATCTTCAACTTCTAAGAGCTATACCATAATAGTAAACGCGCAAATTAGTACTATCCTCTCATACCGAAAATATTTGTTTACGTTTATATTGAGTTTTAAATTTCGAATTTAAGTCGTAAACATATTTTCATAAAAAGTGCTTCACTGCTCGCAAAAAATCACATTTAGTATTGAGAGTTGAATTATGACTGACAGTAAGTCAGTCGAAACTTTGCAAACTTATTAACGGACAAACGGACAGTAAGTTTACCACTACTGCCAAAATCTCAAGTAAGAATTTTATTAAACAAAATAAATGGCAGAATCGGTACATTTATTGCTAATGTCTTAAAAAATTTATAGTTTGATTAAAAGTTTGATTTTATATTTTCGAAAATATTTCTGTAAGGAAAGAACTATAACTGTCATCAGTAGTTTCATTCATCAGAGTCGTAGTCAGTGTAGTCATCGGAGTTGTATTCAGAATTGTCATCAGTGTAGTCATCGTAGTTGTCGTCATATTTGTCGTCCGAGTTGTCATCAGATTTTTTAAACATTTTTCTCATTGAAATCTTGAAATTAATTTTTCTATTATTCGATCGAATATAGTTTTCAATTATAGGTTTCTTAATTTTTGATTTAATTTGATAAATAGTGATTCTTCTAATGCTTAAACAATTTTCAATAAATGATATGATATTATCGGTTGTGATTCCAAACATAAATGTTTCGTCATAATCATATTCAGCACCAATTTTCAAATCAATTAAATTCGTTAAGTTTTTTAAATGATTCATGAAATTAACGCCAGTTTGACTCTCAATACAGATATCAATAGACTTTAATTGCGGTAAATATATGTGAATATTTTCGAATTCTCTTCCATTTCTATACGAATAATATCGTTCTAATTTCAAATGAGTTAAATGCGAGCAATTTTTCAAAAATTTAAAATTAATGAATTCCAAGCAATTAGATATCGTTAATTTTTCAAGTGAATGAAATCCCTTAATAAATACATCATTGATGGGTAATTTAAAATCTTTGATTTTTAATGACTTTAAACGCAAACATTTCAAACCAATCAGTTTTAATAACTTAATACAGTCGTCGTTTAATAATATAGTCGTTGCTCTTCCATCGTTAAAATTACAGCAAAGTTGTTCAAGATTTTCAAAATTTGCCAAAAGTTTTAATAAATCAAAGGGTGTTAACCATATGCCAACCGAAACATCAAATGACATCAACTGTTGCTTAAACCGATCAGTAAATGTAATAAATCTGTCATCAGTTAAGATATGACAACCAATTCGATTGATATGTTTGCCAATAACTGTATTTGCGTTCAAACAACGATCGAAGTAGTCTTCAATACCATAATCAGAATGTATTGCTTTAAGATTAGCACATACTTCTATTATAAACGGTATTATAATTGATTTTATATCATCCATTTCTCCATAGAATTTAATCGTTTCCAAAATTTTTAAACTTTGTTGAGCAAACCGTTTCCAACAATCGAGTGATACTTTTGAAAGATTATAGATTACCAAATGTTTTAAATGTTTACACGCATTGCTTATTATATCAATGGTCTCATCGCTCATACAATAGCAATCAATAATTAAATGATTAATATTCGCGCACTTATTTATCACGTATTTTAATAATCGAATATCTTTAGCTTCGAAATAGTCTACCATTATTTCATCATAATATGAAATTATATAATAGGGATTTTGATGTTGCGAATAATATTTCGTAATTATCGCTAATTTTGTTTGTTTATTGAATATCAATGCATTGAACTGTTTTGAAACGAATCGCAAACGAAAACAATCATCGAATGACAAATAACTTAATACTTCTTCACACAAATCATCGCCGAATCGATCAAAACTATCTCTGCTATATTTATAATCATTACGTTTAACTGTTTCGTGTTTTCTATTCTCAGTCATCGATCTTTCATAATATATATTAGCGTTTGTTTTTGCGTTATCTTCTAATATACCATAAGCTCTGGCCATTCG
>JAQGAW010002101.1:0-16324 GCA_034698025.1 Phthiracarus crinitus | reverse complement strand
TTTTAATTATTACAATTTTAAATTTGAATAGTATAGTTTTAATAATTCCAATTTTTAAGGTATTTTTATTTTGATTTGAACTAAAATATTACTTTAAATGTATTTTTATCTTGATTATAGTCAGACTTTAAAATTTGATTGTAATTTCCATACTTTTGATATTTAAATTATCTTTTTTATTTTCAAATTCAAATAACATTAATTATTTCATCAAATTTAACATTATAATGAAGAAACTGTTGTTTTAAACTATAATTTCAAATTTGGTGGAAGCTTGCAAAGATTTTATAGTATTAACGCAAATTATGACAAAAAAATTCAGGCGGACAAGATTTATTTGAATAAAAATACATATTTTAAAATAAAAACGACAAAATTTAGTTAAAAAACAGCTTTTTTATCAATATTTTTAATGGAGTGTAAGCAAACATTTATATTAGCCTATGAACGCAAATTATTACTAAATTTTTCATTGTTTTCTTAATGCTGTGCTTATATTAAACATATTTTAACAAATAAAATCAAATTTTTAAATAAATAATAACACAATTATAATCAAACAAAAGTATATTTAGAAAAAGATTTATTTAAACCTAAAATAAACTTACTATTTTATATTTACTAAAAATCTAAAAAAACTTATCATTTATTATATAAAAAAAGTCTTTCTAAAAATTAATAAATATTTCTTTTGCAATATTTTATGAACAGAATAAAAAGTAAAAATTATAACAATATATATTTAAATTCATTTCTAAATTTTCACGTATTTATATTATATTCAATAATTTTTTATAATTAAATAATACAAATATTAATATGTTTATTTTGGTATAATAAAAGTATTGAGAAAATTAAATGATTCTAATTAATGATATATATTACAATATCTTTCAAAATTTTGTTAATCTTTTAACATTCAAATCTTCACAAAATCAATTCAATAAAAGGTAGAAAAGTATTTTTTAAAAGTATTCGAAATTATTTATTTATCAAAATCAATAATATAATGTAATTGCTTTGTTTTTAAAAAATTTATAATTAATTTTAAAAAACAGTTTGTAAATCAGTTATAATTTTAACAAATAAATTATTAGCTTCTGAATAAGCTATTGGAACGTTTATATTAGAATACATAAATGTTATAATTGATAAAAATTCGTCACTGCAACCGATGGAAGATATATTTTTTCCATAAATGTCTTTTAAATTTTTAACCTCTAAAATATTAGCATCAATGCCACATTCTTTATAATTAAACATTTCTGGTAAATTAAACATAATTTCGGGTTTACCAGTTGGACCTTCAATATTTTTTTGTTTTCTTATTTGATGATTGTTCCATTCTAAGTGAAAGTTGTTTAATTCTTTTTGAATAATTTTCATGAAACAAAATCGAATGCAATCTATGTGTAAGGGATTAGAATTATCAAATATTCCTGTGCCTAGCATATCTTTAAAATTATTTATCCAATAATTTGAAAAACATTTTTTTTAATTGACTCCAAAAACTTTCAATACGTTGGTTAGCACTATTGTGTCTTAATGTAGGCTGAATACCACTTAATAATGAATTTTCTGTTCCTCTATCACACCTTAATATTCTAGGAACTTTTTTAAATTTTAAAATTGTGTCCAAATAAAAAGTAGAAATAACTTTAAGATCGTTGTTAGAGGAACAAACCTATATTTGAGTTCCAAGTTAAAACAAATTAAGTTTTAAATTTTTATTATTATAATAAAATAGATAATAAATAATTAAGTTTATTAATATAAAAAATATTATTTACTATTTCGTAATTTTTATGTGTATTAATAATAATTCCATAAAAATGATATAATATGTTGGTAATAGTGTTGTCATGGTTATCATACATATTTTGGCCCACCCGTGGTGACCTCTGACCCCAGCAAAAAATAATTTATGGTGATGTAATTCTAACGGTTTTCGTGAGGTTAATAACCTCGATACTCAAAAAGCTTATCAGTAGAACACGTAGGTGTATTCGTATGGTATGACGTCACCCTAAAATCATTGCTATATAGTACATATACATGACTCATGAAATAAAAGTGATGTATCGGTATGCATTAATAATGATTATTTCTTACGTATGACGTCACCCCGTGTGATGTTAATATGCGATGCAAACCCACTCTGTTATCATTAGTGTAAGTACTAGTACTGTATGCTCCAAGACAGGGACTAGTACTGGTATCAATTATAATTAAGCGTATAAATAAGAGCTGGGGTGATGCCCTGTTAACAGGAGGAGGCCCCCCGTTAACAAGGCGCTTAGTATACTTGATTCAATGAATTTATAATTAGCAGAGTGTTTAAATAGTTAGATTATAGTCTACTGATAAGCTATGGATGGCGCCATAATCAAAACATTGATATTATTAAAATAGGGGTGCAACACTAAGAGGGTATCTGATATGTCCTTCATATCTATTGTAAAAATTTTAAGTGAATGAGTGTATTATAAAATGTTTATGTATATGTGAATTATATGATGTACTTAATAATGTATTCAAAGATATGTATTTTTCCCCTGACATGTGCCATATTATCACAGCTACATATTCACTAATTAGGTATAACGGGGCACCTCTGAGGTACTTAAAAGGTACTTCTGAGGTATTTGAGGATTATATGAGGAGATTTGAGTTTGTATTATGAGGTTATGAGGTATGTGAGGCAGTGGAGTAGGCTATGAGGACACTATAAGGCACCTAATAATCTAACATATAGATCGGGCAATTGATATTTTTTACACCATTCTATCGACTTATGAGGCACTAAGGAGGATCCTCTGAGGTACTAATGAGGTATTAAGAGTAAACTGTGAGGTACATTTGAGTTAATTAGGAGATAAAAGAGGATATTGTGAGGATAAATGATGATATATGAGGATATATGAGGTATGAGGTGGTATGTAATGAGGTATATGAGGAGGAATATGAGGAAGTATGAGGTATATCGGAGGTACTTATGAGGAACCTCAGAGGTAAATTAGGATATTTTAGACGAAGATACAGATACTGATACCAATGCTGATGATGACAATGCAAATGTTCAGTGTAAATGGTGATAATAATGTTGATGACAACGAAGATACAGATGAAGATAGCGAGGATGAATTAGAAAAAATACATTTGGACGAATCTACTGCGAATTTATGGAAAACAGAATACTCGTGAAAGTATGCTCTTACCAGAATATAACAAAAAAACAATTAAGAGAATATTTGAGTTGCAAAATGCGAAAAACCTTTTTCAATGATGATAATAAAACCGCCAGCTATAATGAACCAATATTTTATGCAGGATTAGGAATGCTAATATCATATTTACGTGCTTGTATAGTTGGTCATTATGACCTCCCTGTTCGGTTTTTCGATGATCTTTTAATATCAATGGAAGAAGAGATTAATGATATCGACGAGGATACCCCAATATCGAAAGAAACGGCTGAATATGTGGTACATAGGTTGTAAAATATTAAAGATGATGATTCGACTGTTACTATTAGTCAGATAATAAATTGGATTAAGCTTTTTCAAGGTGATGAAGGATTTATTGATACAGTGTACGATAATAAGGAGGGACTGGGGCAAGAATTAATTACAGTTTTCTATGATTTATTTTATTACAAGGTGGATAAAAAATTTTTATTATCAATAGAATTTTTGGATCAAATAATATACAATATTATTTATTAAAATCCAATAAACACATAAACAATTAATACATGATACAGTGAAGTATGTTTAGATAAAACATTTGGTTTATTTAAATTAAGATCATTGTTTTCTCATTTGGTTTTTTTAAAACTTATATAAACTCTTAGAATATCTATCTTCGGTCCTACCGATGCAAATTTAGTCCATCTAGCTGGGGCCATAATTCTTTAATATCTCATCGGTTTAATCAATGAGTGTAATTTGGATCAAATTAATTGTTACTTGTATAATTGTCTTTCCAACAGAGAGGATATATAAGAGGTATGAGGTGGTATATGAGAAATATGTGGAAATATGTGAGGTAACTGAGGTGGTATTTGATTAATGATTTGGTATATGAGGTAATGAGGTGGTAATTGATGATTATGAGAATGTATATGAAGTATAAGGTGATATATGAGGAGGATAAGAGGTACCTCAGTTTTTGAATAAGGTATGAGGAATATAATGTTATAATAAATAACACATTAGTCTTCATTTGAGAATCATTTATCTTATGGATTCCCCACGTAAACACGTTTGTCACATTTGTCAACGAACATATTCCCGAAAAGATAACCTCAATCGTCACATAAGAATGTTCCATCAGGTAGGGGATAGCCCTATTAATGGACGTAATAGTAATGGTTCGAGTACTAGTGGTTCAATAGAAGAACCTGATATTTATAGACAAAAATAGAAATAAAATAGAAAGTAAAATATTTATAAACAAATCTATACTACTGTAACGCTAGTATATATATATATTCTCTTACTTAGAAAAAAGAATTACATATTCACTTGGAGCTCAATAAGCAATGTTAAATAAATATTGATTTACATTCATAATTAATTACAATATGCCAGTAATTTAATGTCTATAGCATGCGCGTTATATAAGAAAAAAAGTAAAATTTTCTTAAAGTTTAGGTGCGCGTTATACAAAGAAAATTACATGGTTGTTGTAATTAGTTTTGTTTTACTTTCAATATTTAAGTATTTTTTTTTTAAATTTTTCTTTTCATAAATTATTTAATTTAAATTGTATTTTACTTTCAATTTAACTTTTGCTTTAAAATTTATTTCTACTTTTATATTGTCGTTTTATTTTACGTTTGTTTTAAATTTATTATTGTAATTATTATTACCAATTCTTTATGATGTGGTGGTTTCTCTTAATGACAAAATAGATTCAAATTTAAATGTTTTGTATTTACAAAACAATGTCTATCGATTAAAAGTATGCAATAAACCTATTTTATGATTTTATCTTTAATTTTACCAATTCATTATGATGTCTAGCTATCTCTTTTGTCATATCACAACACAGAGTTAATAGTTATTTATCTTAATGAGTGTGTTTGTATTATATGTTTTTACAATTTTAAGGTGTGAAGGAAAGCTTGGAACCCCTTGAATGGCTGAATCCAGGAAAAACTATCAATTAAGAGGAATCTATTGGTATTGTAATTTCTATAACATGATGTTTCTTCATTGAGATAACCGAATATCTAATTTAAACACAAGATAAAACATAGTTTTTATAGTGATTTAAGGCATCAATTATCATGATATGATTATTGTTTAATTAACTGTAAGCTATTTATTGTGTCAATTTTATAAATTGAGTTTTATTATGTATTTTACCTCTACTTAATTAAAAGTGTTTGTTTGCTATGATTTCGATACTTTATTATTTTTTAAAAATATTTACGTTTATTTAGAGTGATGTTTTGATTTATGTAATTTAAAATTAAATTATATTATGGATTTTGATTTTTATTAATCCAAATCAAAATCAAAATGGAAATTTTGATTAAAATCAAAGCAAAATACATTTAAATTATAAAATTCATTTTGAAATACTATCAAAATAGAATTTCAATAAAAAAATATTTTAAAATAATCAAAATCAAATAAAAATCACAGATAATTTTGATTTTTAATTTGATTTTATCAGGAAATCCAACAGTAATTTTGATATAAATCAAAATCAGAACACAATCAAAATTATAAATGTTAAACGCCATAGTTCTTAACGATTACTAACAACGTTTCGATTATCGCTTACGTTTTTAATTTATAAACCGAAAATCAAGACTATTTTAATTGATTGATTGCTTTATTTCTATAGATATTAAAAACTGCAATAAAATTAAAATTTTAAAAATTCAATATAAATATATTCAGTAAAATGATTGATTTTAAGTTAAGAAGTTGTGTAATATTAGACATATTTTAATACACAACTGTCTTAATTTATCATTTTATTGAATTAAAAATTTAAAATTGTAATTATCTTTTACAATATAAAGAAAATAATATAAAATTACTGAAGGAATACATACGTGAATATATATGTTTTTTAAATAAATAAATAAATATAAAATAATGCTTTCTTTTAAAAATAATTCTTAAAATAATTGATGTCAACGTATTAAGATTTATTTTTTAAATATTTTTTTCTTAAATTAATAATCTCTATTATTTATTTATTTTAATATTTTGATTGAATTTAAATTTAGATATTTTATAAAATTTCAAATTTGATTGTTTTTCTTATTTGGTTATTTCATAATTAAATTTTAAATTCCTCTTCAAAACTAAAATCTAAAAATATTGGTAAAAAAAATTTAGAAAATCAGTTTTTTGTCTGAAAATGTCAATGAAATAAGTTTTGAAAAACTTAAAAAATTAATCAGAGTAAAAAAAAATTAAAATTAAAAATAATTTATCATCATATAGAATAAAGAAAAAAAATTCTAAACTAATATATTGAATAAATATATTAAAGACTCACAATAAGGAACGATCACTATTGGGAACGTATAATTGTAGCAACATTTCGACAGATAAAATTTACGTTAAAACAATACACATATGCCATAAAACGCTTAACACTAATGCGTATGCTTTGCTGTATTGCGTTCCCAATAGTGATCGTTCCTTATTGCGATTCTTCACTATACACAAATACTATTGTAAACTTTAAAAATTAATTGTTTTATCGTTTACATTTATTTAAAGTAATTATTAATTTGAATATATATTTTTTCAAATAAAATTGATTTTAATTTCCCATTTTTAATAGCGTTTTGATTCAATATTAAAAATAAATTAATTTTAATCTATTTTACTGAAAGCTATTTAACCTTAAAAGTAGTTTTGTTTCGCTTTCTGAAAGTTAAAAGCAAAATAGAAATTTTCTATGACTTTTACTTTAACTTAAGCGAAAGTGAAAAGAAGTAAATTTAAAATAAGTTCTGCAAGAAAAAGTGAAATTCAATTTAAATTTAAATTGTGAAAGCTAAACGTAAATAGAAAATAATTATCCTTTACTTGGAAAAATTATATTAAATAGCGAATTAAAAAAGCAATAATAAAATTATATTTCCAATTTCACTTTCAAGCAAAAGTTGAATACAATTGAAATGAAATTTTAAACAAAAGTGAAAGTAAAAGTAAGCAAATCTAAGATTATTTTTGAAATCAAAAGTAAAAGTCACAAAAATTAAAAGTAATATAAAAGCTAAAGTTAAAGTCATTTGAAATTCAAATTTTCAAATTTAACAACACTACCCGTACTTAAAAGTTAAGTTCAATCGATTTTAAAAATTCAAATTTTATTTTATTTGGATTTAAATTTTAATTTTAAGGTCATTATTTTAAGGTCATGCAATCTTTCATATTTTCTATTTTTAATATATTTGTTATTTCATTTTTGTGTTGTTTCGCTTTTACATTTCTTATTTTGATTGTATTTTGATTTTGAATTTTAACAGAAAAATCATTTAAATTGTATTTTGATTTTGCTTTTTGTCAAAATTTCTATTTTGATTGTATTTTGATTTTTACTTTTTCAAAATTTTAATTTTGATTGTATTTTGATTTTGATTTTTGTCAAAATTTCAATTTTGATTTCGTATTTTGATTTTGATTTTCTGACAAAAATCAAAATTAAAATCAAAATTATTTGTGATTTTTAATTTGATTTTGATTTTTTTCATTTTAATTGTATTTCGATTATATTTTCAGAAAGTTTTTCTAATATGATTGTATTTTGAATTTGATTAATGAAATCGAAATTATTTTTGATTTTGATTTTAATTTTCAAAAATTAAAACAACACTAATCTAAACGTTGTACGCATTATAGTGTAATTTATAAATCAAATAATTTCCAAAGCTTTGCAGAAAATTTTATTCTCTTAAATGGATTCACAATGGTATAGGGATTAATTGAGCTTATTTGATGGTTATAGTTCTGCTGTTCGAAAAATATCACTGAATAGAACCATAGTTCATATTAAAAATGTTATAAAGAATTTTTAGAATAGTTAATGAAAGTTTACAAATTTTAAAAATAGTCACGTATTTTTCAAACTTTAGGAATATTAAAAACATATAGGTATCATTAACTTAATAAAAGAGTTTATAAAAAATTAATTATTTACAAAAAAACAAGAATAAATATACGAGTACTTCAATATTAATGCTCTTATGATTGAATTATCGAATATTAAATAATGATGAAAACTCGTGATTAATAACGGAAAATTATATATTTCATAAATATAAAGAGTTATTGGTCATTAAATTTTTAAATTTCAATACAACTTTGTATTCGTTAGTACTACTACACCACTAAACGTAAAAAAAGAAATAAATATTCACTATTAACTGCATGATTGAAGTCAAAGGATTATTTTCTTCGAAACAATTTACATTTTAATTAATAAATTTAATTTCATTAGTTAACATCATCACCCATTCATACCTCATTATGTATTCATAACTAATAAATATTAAGTTTTTGAATTATTTATTGCTTCGAATTCTCAAAAAAAAATAAAAAAGTTGTAATAATAAATTAGATAAAATAAGAAAAATAATTCTATGTGATATCAAACACATACATAATACATAATTTCAACACAACTTAACAAATTTGTCGCATAGCTTAAAAATTTAATAAAAAAGAATGGCGAATTCAAAGAGATTAGACTTTCTATTATGTAAATGAATATTTATGGTTCAAATAAACTAGTTGTTAATTATTTGATGTGCAAGATATCAAACCCCTTTATTAATATCAGAAGGCGGATATTTGGTTAAAACAAATATTATTTGCATTTACAGAATTCAATAAATGATAATCTATAGCATAGGCATTGTTGGATTTCCATCTAAAATACCTAATAATATTTAGATAAAATAAAACTTTGATTAAAATAAAAAAGTAAAAATTTTAAATAATTTTTGATTCATACGCTTTGGATACGTATTTTTAATTAAAAATTTAAGAAACATTGAAATTCGGTTAAATAAAGGTACTTTTTAAATATTTGGTAGTTATAACGAAATTTTGAAAATTTTGGTGGTTTTTGGGTTATTTGGGATTTAACCAAATATCCGCCTGTGATTAATATATTGTGTCATTCAGAGGTTTAAATGAATCCTCAAAAGTGATTCTCTGCGGCATATAAGCGTAATAGCGTACATTAACACACGGACCACATTAACTTTTGAGCCACAAATGAAAGCTGATTTCATTTCCAACCCGCTCTCGCGAAACAGATACCTTAAATAATTGATATTTATAGGGGAATAGAATTCATAAGTCAATATCTTTCCAATACTTGGTTAATGCCGTAATAACACACATAATGTAAAATTTTAACTTACAACATGTTAAGTTTATTTTGGCTTAACCATAACCTTATAAATTTTTTACCTAAAAGATTAATGCTATAATATAAGTAATTAAAAATTTGATATATTTTTAAAATTTAAACGATAACGGAACTGGAAATTAGATTCGATAATGAAAAATATTGAGTTTGCCATCAGTGGAAAGGTACAAATTTTACGTGCGGTGACGGAGCGGTGAGTTAAGTAGGTTTGAAATACCATATTTCAATCATTACTTTAAGGAGCAAAGCTTACAGATGAATCTCTCCCGAATCTTAAGCCGAATTTTTTAAAACCACTTTTATTTGATAGATAACATTAAAATATGTTTCAAAAAAGGGTGAAAAGGAGGTTTGTGTTAGCTCTTCAATGTTTCCATTTCAAAAAAGGTGTACAAACTATTAAATTGAATAACTTTTGAATGGGTTGTGATTTCATGGTAGGGTTACTTTAAAAAAACTCGGCTTAAGATTCCCATTAGATCGTAGCGAAGTCTAACTAAACTTATGGTATTTCCAGTGATGCACAACGAGAGCGATCAATTTTTACCGAGCTTGAGCGTGAGCATCGCGTGCCAAGCGCTAGCGAGCGTACCGAGCGTCCAAATCACAAAAGTATTTTTGAAAAATAGGATTAATTCAATCAAAAATTTTATTTTAGCACAAACAAAAATAAATTTAAAGTTTATAAAAATCTTTTAAAAATTGTGAATATCTATTTTTACTTAAAAGTGAAAAAAAATTATATGAATTAGGCTTAATTTTTTAAATATTAAGATTCCATTTAAATGAACGTTCGGTTTACGCTCAGCGCTCGAGCATGACAAGATAGCGAGCGCCAGCATTTTCATTTTATCCGAGCGTGAGCGCAAGCGGTGATATTCATTTTTTCTAGGTACAATGTGAATAGTTTAATGTACAAAAACAGACAAGATTAAAGCAAAATGGTTTCATTTTACAGCGTAAAGGCTATAATCTCAGTCTTTTCAATTCTACTAGAAAATGGATTTCAGTAAATTAAAAATACATATAAATTAGGGGAATAAAGCTGAAAATGTTTAGATAAATACGGTTACATTAACTGTATTTCATAGTTTATAGAAAAGAATAAGTCAATAGATTTTGCTTGAATAGTCAAACAAAGCTAAGCTTATAAAGCGAAGGTAATATACATGTAAAGGGAAATCTGACGAAAACTGACATGCATTGATCTGTACATGAATAATCGACATCCGCTTCATTAATATTTTAAAATTAAATGTAAATATATTTGACTACTTTTAATGAATGTAGTCGTATAAAACTACGTATGTATTTGCGATCTAAACTTAATATTTAAATGAGGCTTTTCTAATACTTGAATTTTTTGGTGCGTGTTTGCCTTGAGAGCAAACCTCGAAATGATCATTGAAAAAATTATCACGACTTGAAATTAATTAATTAATATAAAATATTATGAAACATTGTAAGTCCTAATGCAAACACCAATTAAAGCCAATTCGGAGAAATTAAAATTCAAAGCAAAATGGTGGACAATTTATAGGGAAAAATACTTAAAATATTGTTAAAATGGTCATTTCATTAATCATATTTAATTGAGTTGAAGAACTTAAACAATATTTATACATTATTGTTGACATATCGTTAAATCTTTCTTTCCTGGTCTTTCCTCGTCTATTTTATTAGAAATTTTCCTGATTGAATAAAGTTAGGAACAAAAGATTCTTGAGACGAGAATGGATTAAATATGAACCATAAAGTATAAACATTTTTAAAAAATGAGTAAAAACTATATAATATTTTATAAATATATAGATTTTAAATCAATGTATCTATTAATCAAATAATGATAAAATCTTCAGTTACTTAGCAAACCAAACAAATATAGCATTATTAGGATCAAAACTCAACAAACCATTTATTCTTAATTTTAAAAGTATTAATTTTATATTCCACATTATTTCTTATTTAATTAATTTCAATGTATTTATTTATTAACGTTAAAATTAGAACAAATTTTGTTTGTTAAGGCTCCTTGTAATTAAAATATTTAGTGAGTTCGCGAATAAATTAACAAAATTTAACGTTAAAATTTAAATAATTTCAAAAATTAGTTTTCTATCGTTGATTTTGTTGGCCATTAAATATTAAATCGATTCCTAATTAGCACACATTTTTAATTAAAAAATGCCAACATTACATTATATTACCGGGAAACTGATAAAAATTTCTTGATAAGCTATATCTTCTCAACTAAATTCTATAACTGAAAATTAAGTGCAATTCCACTAGAATTTGTAACAAAGTATTATCATTGTTTTTGTTATCAGTATTAATACCTAATGCTGTGAATTTGTCGCATTCAATAATAGATAATACGGTACTTCTACAGTAACTGTATTTTACATATACATTAACAAACATTAAGATACAGTATCACATGTTTTCTTGATTACGAAATATTTGAAAATAAAATATCGATAATAATTGATAGGTGAATATAAAAAAATATAATATTAGTTAATCAAAGGTAGCTTATATACAATAACTATTACTGATCTGATTAATAGTAAAATCAATAGAAAAGTAAATTATTAATTGAATGGTACCTTATATGGCGCAGATTTTAAGTTCAAATTTCGTCCTTTACTAGTGATCGTACATTTCATACGAATAAAAGTCGAGCACGGAATACGGCTGTATTTGGCATTTGAGATGTCATTTTGGCCACAATTTTTAAGCGCAAGCAAATCTTTAATATCTCTGTGATCGCAGGGATGACTGTAATCGTAGATTGATTGACCCATTAAATCAATCTGAGTTAAACCCAAATATTTGTCCACATTTTCCGACAGATAAACCATGTCTCCCTCTCTTGATAGTACAATAATAATACCATTGAGCGCTTTAATGGCACAAAAATCATTTAATAGTATGGCCAATCCATCTTCGGTGTCATTTAAAGAGTTATCTGATAACAAATTAAATGTTATTCACTGCTTATTTGTTCGATAAGCGTTATTCACTAATAATTACATACTTTTTATTGTGTCAATTAAATGCCTAATTTTAATGAAGTTAATGCCAAGTCTCACAATTGATGACTTGTCCATTAGTGAGACTGCCTTTTCAGATATTGGTAATTGATCTCCCATTTGGTTAAATATTTCTGATTCTTGGCTTCTTCGCGCTCGCGCAGCATATCGTGATTTTTCTTTTCGTTTTTCCGAATTTCTTTTTAAAGTTAAATAAAATTGATTTTAGTAATAAAGAATTAACTATAGTTATTAAAGTTTTCTAATTGTAATTTAGTCATAGATTGGCGGTTAATTCATTTTTAAGTGTTGAGACGAATAACCACTAATTTTAGCATAGAATTTAAAAATGTCTGTGGAAACGATAAGAGGGGTTAAAAGTTTGATTGTTCAAAACAGATTGGAAGCGCTATTGTCTGTGTAAGTGGCCATAAGATCAGATGAGTATTAGAGGCTCGAATCTATGTCAGTATGCATATAATGTGTTTCGACATTTTCGGCGAGAGACCAAAAAAAGTAATATAATTTTTAAAAATATTCCTTGATTTATTTTCTTAACGATTTTAAAATTAAATCTATAGGTAAAAGAATAAACTTTGATTTATAAATAAATATGTTTAGTCTATGAATTAATCTCAGAAACAAAGTTCATTCTTGTTTTGCTGTTACTCTCGAAGTGTCAAATATACGGAAACGGATAAGTGATACGACAACAATCAATATTAATTGTTGGTCACTATGCGGGGCATTACAACGATTCGTTTTTTAAAGCTAATTATAAAGGGGTTTGCCTGTAATAAAAGATGCGTATTTAGATAAAGGCAAAAGCATAGGACAACCTTGGGTTAATAAATTGCTTTAATATTACAAATTGTAATATCTTCACGTGTTTATTAATAGCAAAACTAACGAAAATATTTACGACAATATGGAAAAATACTTGCAGTATAATCACGAAAATTTACATTTTAAAATAATTAAGTTTTTTTTGTTACGTACTCTCTATGCGTAAATACAGTAAAATCAAGTTATCATTACTATCTATTTTTTTCGAAACAAAAAATCATCAAAAACTGTGCAGAAAGCAAAATATGATTTTTTTAAAAAATAATAAAATGTTATTTGAGATTTGCTTAAAAACACTGTATTTTGCGAAATGTACAAAACTGGTAAAAAACATTAAATTTTATACTTAATAGCGAATTGGATTAAATAATAAGTTAGTTTTAAATGTAAATAACTCTTACTTTCTCTTAGACTTAGTCTTGGATTCGTTGGACGTTAACGCCAATGAGTCAAACTTTTTAAAGACCTGTTCGACCTTTAATGCACTCATATCTGTGTCAGTTTGTTGTAATGGTTATGTTATTTGCTTTCCAAAAGTAAACAAAATGTTTGCGTTAAACGAGTTAACTATAATGCAGTAAACAATTTCTAATAACACACTTCTATGCCTAAAATATGGACGATTCTATGTTTTTCACTGATGAGGAAATCAATGACAGAATAATGTTATTACGAATAGAGGCGATGCTTTAAATAAGAATATTTTAAAATTTAGTTAAACAAGTTTTTTACTTAAAAGTTGCGAAACACACAAATGGTTTCCACAAGTATATCAATGTATACATCTATACAACATAACGTTATACAGTAACGTATATACTATATATACTATATATATTACATACAGTACACTATACCCAACTCCATCCTATAGCTATATCAAGGCCTCATTTTTATGGCTCTCTCTTGTGGCAGTGATAACAGATAGCATTTTCGTCAAACTTGATATTTCTGTATTAACGAACTCTTAAGCTTTTTTTGAATTATTCATTAAATACTTGGGATAAAACGACAACATTTTTTTTCACTTAAGGATTATTATAAGACTAGTTATTGGAGTTGAAACCATTTATTTCTAAAACCTAAAACGATTTACAAAATTTTAAAGCTGATATCTATTATATTTGAAAAATGATTTGGAAATTACTTATAAATATTATTTTAGGATTATTACAAAATTATTACTCAATAATTGTTAAGGAATTAATTTACACTGAAACCATGTTAATACACAATTGAATCAATAAACTCGAGCATTGAATAATTTTCTTAACTGTGGTTTTTTCATGATATGTAGAAATAATTCAAATGAAAACTGTTAGTCCAAAAAATTCGAGTTTAAATCATTTTGTGTGGTAATGTGTGACACTTCGTCACTACACTATAGTATTACAGATTATATTCTTGAAGTTTCTAGAACTATAGATTACTCGTAGCTTTATTTTTCAATGTATAGCATTAGTCATAAGTCAATACTATTGTAATAAATAGAGACAACGGATTCAGGAATAAAAAATTAGTAAATTTAGGACGGAAAAAGGAAAATGGTGTAAATATCAGGATTATTCAGGAAAATAAATTTTTAGCTGAATATGCACAAAGTGGTATTTGATTTGATATGTTTGTCCATTTGTTTTTGAACAATATATTTATTAAGGGATATTAATATTTATAATTATTTGGCCTATAATTTGAACAAAATTGGATTAAATTGAAAAAATTAGTATTAAAATCGAATAAAATGGTTCGAACAGCTTTAAAATAACAAATTTTAAGCCAAAAAATTTCAGGATTATCTTAATTTTTTTGGAGTTAAAAGTGAAAATCAGGATTTTCCGGACAACAAATGGGTGTTAAAATGCTTGAAATTGTATGATTCGTGCTAGACTTGTAAATCGATTGACTTTTCGGAACCCGACCCGAACCCGATAGGGTGGTATCCGACCCGACCCGACCCGAAAATCTTTAGTTTATTGTTGATAATAATTTTTCAAAATTTTATTATAAAATTTCACACATTATTTTAAAAATTATTAAAGCATTAGAACATATAATTAACCGTTTGTTACAAATAAGTTTGAAAATAAAATGTGTATATTTTTTAACCTTTTTTTACTAAAGTCATTGTAAAAATTTTTTAAAAATCGGATATGCGCTAAAAATTTAAATAACCGACCCGACCCGAACCCGACAGGATTGTATCCGAACCCGACCCGACGATTTTTTCGTATATCCGACCCGAACCCGACATTTCGGATATCCGTTTACAAGTCTAATTCGTGCTCATATAAAATTCTCCCAGAAATTTCACTATCATTAAAAGAAAAAGGATTATCCTGAATCCGTTGTCTCTAGTAATAAACGTTCTCCTGTTATGTACAAGTTTGTATTAGACTTGTAATAGGGTACCGAAATGTCGGGTTCGGGTCGGGATCCAAAAAATTTGTCGGGTCGATTTTGGGAGCAAAACTGTCGGGTTAGGTTCGGGTAGTGTTTTAAGATTTTTGTGCTAACCCGACTTTTCTTAAAAGATTTTTAAAAAATTAAATTTTCAAAATTAAAACTTAATTTATAAACTAAATGATAATTTTAAGTTGTAATACTACTTGAATTTTTAATTTATCATGTTTTTGGTTATAAATATTTGGATATTTCTGAAAATTTGCATTATAAACTTGAAAAATGATTTCGGTTGTCGGGTTCGGGTCGGGTTCTGAAAAGTCAAATGATTTACAAGTCAAGTCTAGTTTGTATAACTAACGCTCTATCATTCATTACCCGTTTTGTGTGTATAGTGCACCACATTAATACACGCACTTTAACTAAGAAGAAAATTTTATTTTTTTCTTAGATAACGCACAGTTATTGATTAATACGCGTCCCATGTCAGATAATAGCTTAGATTGCCGGATATGAACATTTTAATTTTACATTTTAGATGTCACTATTATATAGTTAAATCAAAATCATTTGTTTTAATAGCTTTTCAATAGATTAATAAAAGTATCAATAATCGCTACATTTGTATT
>JAQGAW010002100.1:0-16331 GCA_034698025.1 Phthiracarus crinitus | reverse complement strand
TAATAGACAAAAAATATTGAAAACTTCAAAATCACTATTTGTTTCTATATAATTTACTCGTCTATTTTTACAAAACCCAGTATCTATAATTAGGTCACTTAGTTTATTTGTGAGACGATCTGTATGACATAAAATCTAAGATTATATTCAATTAAAATTTATAATAAAATATAATAATATAAACGGAAACGGATATAGTAATTGAATTATATTTAATCAGTTATATATGAAAAGTTAATTTAATCCATTAATTCTTATATTTATTTACGCATAGAATTGATAGCCTGAGGCTTTCAATGAAATGTTTGGTCTGTTTTGTAATTTAAATGTTGTGCACTGTATCGCATTAATAGTATAATGAATTGTTGGAATTGTATGATAAGAAATGCAAACATTGGTGATTGGATGAGAGCTTTGCTCTCTCTCTCATCATTAATACGATGAACACACAGACACACAATCAGCACAACATAGCATAACAGAGCACATGCTGCATAACAACAATATATTCTATTATATTTTTATTCTCATTTAAACATAGAAATGCTTTCTCTTTTCAATCAAACAATTGAATCAAAATAAGACTTTAATCTAATTTAATAATTTAACTTAAAAAAACTTCAAATTCAATCAAATTTGTATTTATTATAATATTTTAGTTTATTTAAAAGTTGTAAACTAATGTTAAGTTTTGATAACAATTTGGTTTAAAAGTGTTCACAAAACCATAAAATAGTTTTGAATGGTTTTGTCATTTCATAAAAAACATATCATTTTTCAAATAAAACATATAATAGTACTCTAAGTATAAGTGATATAACAATACAATACAATAATCTTATGCACGAGATCATCATTTTCCATAAAAAACCATAAAAACTTCTTATATTTTAACCATTGTTACACAAATCTAGGGGATGTGTTAGGGGACGTCAGATCATCAAAATCTCAATTCTTAAGGATTTGAACGACAATTTTTTTGACCTTCGGACCAAAATTTTTTTTAAAAATAATTTTGCTAATTTTTTTTCTCAACAAAAGCCTAAACCACGGAAAACTCAGAAACCTCAAAGGGATTTAAATGATAATTTTTTGAAATTTTGGCCAAAAATTTCAAAAAATTTTCCCAATTTTTGGGTGGAGGGGTCAACTTTTCCAAATATCTAGGGGGAGTCAACCCTGTGTTAGCACCCACCCACCTTGTGTAACTATGATTTTAACAATAAATAAAATAAATGTTAAAATAATTTAATGTTAATTCCATATAAATAAAAGTTTAGTTATAAACAAAAAAATTAGAAAAGTTTTAATAAAAGTTTATATAAATTATAAGTTAATATAAGAATTGGATTACAATAATGAGTAGATGTATATCAGTGACGCGCGTGAATGTGTGTATAAGTATAAGACGTTAAGTAAGTGTTCATTCATTGGTTGAATGATGTGTTTAGACGTCTGTTAACAGAAATGCATTAGTGTTACATTGTTGTGATTCACTCCAATAACTGGTTAATGGCTCGTGAGTGCTGTGCTGTGCTGTGAACACGCTTTTAACGCAAATCGATACATGTATTCATAACCTCATTGTTGTCATCACATAAGCATTGCATTACGCATTCCATTGTTGTAATTACAAACCATTTATTAATTCATTTAAAATTATACGAATAAGTGAAGCATTAATAAGTAAATAACAAAACAATAAAATTCTTAAATGTTTGTTAACTTAATATAAAAATAAGTTTACAATCAATTAAACATAACAAACATATAACTTATAACTTGATTGCCATAATAATCTAATCTAATGTTATGTCTAAAAGCGTAATGTTTTTTAAGTTAAACTTTTTTAGAACTTCAAGTATGACTTCATACCATTAAGTGACACAACATTACTAACACTTACTCTCACTTTAGGAAAAAAAAGATTTAAAAAATGAGTAAATCAATGATTTGTTTCTCCGTTTTCAACACTTTTTATATTATTATAACAATAAGACATTACTTTAAAACAAAATTCAAATTAACTTATTATTGAATTAATCATATGATTAATATTTTTTTAAAAAATACAGACAGAAATGGAAGGGAAGTGATGTGTGATGTGATGTGTTGGGAGGATGAAGAGGAGAGGAGAGAGAGAGAGAGAGAGAGACCATTTCAAAGAATGACAGACTAAAGTAATTTGTTATTTTTTTAGTTTAAAAAGTGATAAATGTGATACACTTTAAAAAATATATTTTTTTGGAGGAAAATAGAGAGAAAGAGCACTTTAAATGCTTTAATACTTTTACTTTAAAATAACATAACAAACACTCAGTTTAATAGTTTTGAATCAAACATATACTCAAACAATGATTGATAAATAATAATACGAAAAACAATCAAATCATTTCAACAAAAATATTTATAAAAATAAAACCAAAACTTTTTTAAAAATGTATTTTTATGAATAAATTGTTTAAATTATTATTTTAACAATTAATTTTATTTATAAAGTTTAATGAAGTTTTATTAATATTAATCAGACTAATATAATCAAATCGATAAGCATTTTACATTATAATAATATTTAATGAATAAGTGTTTGATATAAATGGTCAGCAATTTGTTGTTTATTAACCGTAAAATTGAATTAATTATATATTGTTAATATTCTTTACTGTGATTGGATTAAATGATTTGATGCTTCCATCACTTCATAAATATTTTTACTGCTTTTGAATCAAGAGTTGTATATATGCTATGATTTTGACCAATAGTATTCGAGAGATGCTGATATGGGCGGGCATTATAATACTAACAGTATAATCAGATTATTTAACGAACGAACGCTTACTTTGGTTTGGTTTTACGTATAAAAGCTGAGAAGAGATAACAAAACATAACAAAACATAAGAATCAATGCTATAATCAAATCAATAATAAATATGTTTGATTAAAGTGACAAAACTTGAAAACTTATGCTCAAATCATTCATACAATTCAATGGAACAGTTAACTGAATTTGTTTCAAAGTCTTTTACATCAGATAAGCTATCATTGATATGTTCATCGTCTGTTCCAACACTTCCAACATTACCATTGCTATCATCTTCAACAGTAAACGCATGCACTAATAATTATAATTCATTAGTTTCATCAACAGTTACCACAAATAGTCAACAAAACCATTCATTCTCATCAGTATTACCATTCAGTTCATTACCATTTTTTCGTGCATCAAATCCAGTTCAGTCTTCACGTTCAACAATAGATCGAGTGGTCGAACGATTAAATGGTATTTCACCGCAAACTCCAACTCCAACTCAAACAACAGTTTCTCTATTTAATCCCGCATTTCAATCAAATTCAATTCAAAAGCATTTAATTCAAAGTCAACAACAATCGCCAAACAGTCATAGCTCTGAACATGAAATTGACACCGAAGATGATAATAGTACAACAGATTCACCAGGTTTGATATCAACTGATTTTTTAAATAGATTTAATTTAATCTCTCTTAATATTAGTGAACTTTTGACTATACTTTTAAATTTATATTTTTCACTGATTTTTTAAAATATATTTCAGTATTAATAATAATAATAATAATTTTATTTATTATTTTTATATAAAATAAACCAAAAATAATTACAAAAATAATAGTCTAATAAAGTTAACGATTAAATGAAAATATAGTTTACATAAAGTTATATTTGATTAGTTTTTACCCCTTAAAGCATACTATACTGTATTACATAGAAATTTTTCTCTTATATTTCATTGTTTTAAACATATCTGTAATAAAGAAAAGCTAAGTTAAAGAATTAAATAATGCATTGTTGCAACATATTATAGTCTAATTGACTATTGTTGTGGAATCAGTTTATTTAATATCAAACAATAACTAACTTTAATTCTAATCAAAAAAGTTCAAAATTGAAACGAAAATATTGGTTTTATTTCGCACGATAATACAAGTGAATTTTATTTTGATTATTGTAAATACTTTTTCCATGAATTTCTCTAAGAGTTGACTATTTCTATATGTTCTCATGTTTTCATCTTATTAAAGGTTCTTTATATTAATTAAGAGATTTTGTCCAATATTTACTTAAAGACTATTATTCCATATAATCTATTAGTTTGTCAGCTTTCAGTGAATGTGTTGTAAGAGAGTAAAACTTTTTTATATTAAATGGTTTAATAGTTAATAGTTTTATACAGAACTTAATCAAACATTCAAAATCTAATAAAATGGTTTAAATGATAAAACAAATTTTAAAACACTAATATTCATATGAATTTCGTTTCAAATATTCTTATTTATACATAAAAGTTTTGGGAATTTTCGTAATTAAATCCAAATTATAAATTTATCTTTTCGATTATAAATACATAAATTCAATTTTTCATTTAAACTTAATTTAAAGTTTAAGTAAATTTTTATATTTTCGTAATTTACTTTTAATTTAAACTTAATTGAATTTTAATCATAAAATATCATAATTTTAAATTTAAAAAATATAAATTTATTATTTAATTTTTTGTGTTAATAAGTTTAAATGTTTAGTACAAAATAACAATTATATTATACTAAAAACATTTTTTTTGTTATTTGTTTAAAAAAATGTCAAAACATATTTAAATGATTTTTTGCATAAATATTAAAATTATATAAAGAATATTTGATTGATTTGAGTTTAAGTAAAAATAACACATAAAGCAAAAAAAGCATAAATTATATAATAGATGTGAGAGTAATGTGTTTGAGTGTTTCGGGCAAACAATCATATATGAAATATTGGAATTGAGGCAAAAAACACATTTACAGTACAGTACAGTAAAATCTCATTATATTAGAGTTGACATTAAAATTGTATGAATAGGTAATTGCATTTACGATAACATATCATAACAACATATCATTTTGATTTTTCTAAAACGTGATCCATTTATATAAATCCTTATAACTATATATATATTGTTAGATAACTATTGTTGTAATTATTAGTATTTAAACAATTTAAAGTGTTTTTAATCAAAGTTTGTTTTATAGTTTTCAGTGTAAATATGATTAAGAAACCAATTGAAAGAAAGGAAAGATAATGCGTGTGTGTGTCTGTGTGTGTAATCACGCATTTTGTTGAAACGTGATCTAAAACTTAGTTTTTATTAAATAAAAGTTAGTCTGAAATGTATTTTCTATGAAACAGATTTGGCATCAACTGATGGATATTTGTCTGATAAACGTACAAATAATGATAATAACGGTAACAAACAAGTGATTAATGACACTTCAGGTCAAATAAACATTTATTATTTACTATTTCTTATTATTTTTTATATCAATTTACACATAAATTATCCATAATTTCAGTATTTTTTAAACACAAACAATAATATATAAAGTTTTGTTCAATTGTTTAGACCAATGTATTAATGAATTATCAAATAATGGCAATAATAATGATAACAACAATAGTAATGGACAACAATCACAATCATCTCATTCTTGCAATAAAGTCAAACAAAGAAGATCAAGAAGTATTGTTTTAATAACAATAATAAAAGTTTATATTAATGTTTATATTGTTTTAGCAAACTTTACTTTAGAACAGTTAAATGAATTGGAAAGACTATTTGATGAGACACACTATCCGGACGCTTTCATGAGAGAAGAATTGTCGCAACGATTGGCATTGTCTGAAGCGAGAGTTCAGGTATTGAACAATGCGAGTGTGTGTGAGTGAGGGAGAGAGTGAGTGGCGACCAATTATGGGTCGACATGAGGTCTGTCACTAATGCGAACCAAACTTAACTCAATTAGAGATACGATCGGACATGATATTAATGGAAAGCTAACTGAAAACATATATAACTGTGTTTTGAGACAAATTGGTAACCATTTGTGACATAAAAACAACTCAAACTATAAATCGAAATTCAATTGAAATATCAATACTATTACTATTTTTATGAAACTTTAGATTAGAACCAAATCATTAACTAGTCTTTCTCTCTCTAGTGATTAAATTAATGAATTAGCACTCACTCACACTGATCTCCATCCTCTCCATCCTCTCTCTTCTCTCTCTTCTCTCCTCTCTGTCTATAATCCTTACATAATCCCTTAACACTATAGTGAACTGAACGTTACATTAGCATTGATGACGTGTCGTTGAGTTGAGGCACGCGTGCATAACAACAATGCAATTCAGTTCACTATTAATCGCATCATTCAATTAGTATTAGATTTTCAATGAAATTCAACCCAAAAACACAAAACCAATATTAAAATGAAACAAATACTTAAATATATAAATGATTTCAGTTTAAGTCAATTCAATGAATGGTTTAATCAAAATAAAAGCATTAAATTATTATTGAAATATATTAAGTATTATTTATAGTTTGTTCACAACAATACAAAATAAGACATGATTTACATAATTGAAGTGAATTTAATCATTTAATATAAATTAAATTATATGTCATTTAAATGACAAATCATTACTAAACTTATATAAACTTTTAGGTTTGGTTTCAGAACCGAAGAGCTAAATGTAGAAAACATGAAAGTCAAATACAAAAGAGTGAGAACTGTTCCAAACAAGTGATTATTCATAATTCAATTATAGACAAGTTTTTCGCTTCAGATCTAATGATGGCTTCGAGCGGAACACCAATCGAATCTTCACGTATTGCTCCATATATTAATGTAACGAGTTCTCCAACTCCAAGAACTAGTGAACGATTTCCAGGATTACCAACAGTTCCAAACACTGGGTCATTGTCATCGCAGTCATCACATTATATTCCTTATTTGAGCTCAAATACGGATCTGTTAACAGCTGCTCATCATTATGCGGCGGCAGTGGCTTCAACTGCAACAGCACTTCATCATCAGTACCCGTTTATTAGCTTATCAGCACATCCTTATCCATTTAGTTTGTCCGCAATACTTGCTTCCGAAAGACTTAATTCCAAAAATTCATCGATAGCTGATTTGAGGTAATCTTTAATCTTAAGCTTATATTTGTTTTACTATTAGTTAAACATTATTACAGATTAAAAGCACAGAAACACGCGGCGGCTTTAGGCCTATAATGCTATTGAATGCACGATACGATTCCAATACATTGTTATATAAAACTGTTCCTAAACTTAAACTTATTATTGTAAACCAAAAGCAATAAAACAATGAATTTCTTAATAAAAATAAATCAATTTATACAAACAGTTATAAAAAAGAATTTGTGTTTTAATTTGATTAATCAAATGATGTGTTGATTATGATAAGAGTATCATAAGAGACACTTCCAAACAACACATCAAATCAAAAACTGATGACATATTTGGTTGTGTTTAACACGAATCGCAGTTTAATTTAGATAATGCTATCACTAAAACAGTCATACATTGATATCCCATGTGACCAATACTACCGATAATACTAGAAGACTATCACAACTTAAACCATTTGTTTGTTTGTTTGTCATAAGTTTAGTCCAATAATAATAACATTTTCTAATTTCATTCATTAATTCAATTGATGTTAACAACAATACTAAACCTATAAACTATTGAATAAGCAAATTGAATGCAGTTTATCACAGCATCTCTTAATCAAATTACCACAACGACGACAACGACAACGACAACCAAATCCAAGTTAAATAAATTACTCTTTATTTCTAAATGTTTGCCATCTTTTTGCAAATGTCATTTGTGTTTCAATGATTAACCATTAATATGATCATATTATCAAAGTTTTTAAATCTTAACTCTAAATCAGTTTAATTATTTTATTGGTTAATAATTAAATTTTATTTATAAAATAGTAAATAAAAGTTAAGAGAAAAAAGCAATAAATTTAATTAGTTTTAATGAAAAGAGATTTCAATTGAAAGACTAATTCACTAAAATGTTAATTCACTTCTTTTCACATCACATCTCAAACAGAGATTTTTATTTCATTGAAAGCTTTATTCAAAACACTATTTCAATGAAAACATAATAAAACTTCACTTAAAATCGAAAATCAATGCAAATTTAATTTACACTAATTTTTTCATTGTTTGAATTATTTCTTAAATTAAATGAACATTAATGTTAATTAAATTAAATTAAAATAATTATCAACAAATTACTAAATAAATTGTCAACATTTATAATCCTTTTAAATAAATATATAAATTATTCCGAAAAATATATTAAAAACAACAATAAAACCATTTTTAGTTTCATTCAAAAAAAAGTTATTATAATACGATGCACACGTTCGCGCTCACATTCTTGACACGCTCAAGCGCTGAGCGTAAACCGAGTGTAAAAGTAAATGGAGCCTTAATATAACAAAAATTTTAAGCCAAATTAATATTTCCACTTATTATTAAAAATGAAGAATATTCACATTTTTAAAAAGATTTTTATAAACTTTAAATTTATTTTTTGTTTGTGTTCAAATAAATTCTTTTGTAAAATAAAATTTTTAATAGAAATAATCATAAATTTTCAAAATTAATTTTGTGAGCCTACGCTCTCGCTCTCACCTTCTATCGTCATCCATTGTATATAAAAATTTAATTCAGTTTTTTAACTTAAATATAAGTTTCAATGTTCGCTCTATTAAGAAGTTTTTACTTTTAGTTGCACTTAACGTTATTTTGCTCCATTTTTCAAAACTAATCGGTTTTGTCTGCTATTTTTCCAACTTTTGCCAAAAATTTAGACAATATATAAAATTTTTTTCACAAATCATTTATCAATTTTTGTATAAAAACTCAATTTTAATATTTTGTTTATTAGTGATTCATCCGTAAGTCTTAAATATATTACAAACAGGTACAGTACACATGCTTCTAAAAATCGAACTGAAATTATAATATAACTTACCATTTAATTCAACATTTGGTGAATAATATTGTTTTTTTGTTTTTCATTCAATTTTAACAGAATTTTAGATTTTTGAGATCAGATATCGGAGCATTGATATAGAATTAGTGGCGACACATAAAATAGAATAACGTATTGTAACAAACAATGCTGTGTCAATCTCGGTGTCCCGATATCTGGTTGAGATATCACTTATAGCCATAGTTACCAAGACTCAAAAACTCTAGAGGGTCAGATCCATAAAATCTCAATTATTTAGGGGAGGGCGGGTTAAAACTCATCGGATTTGAACGACAATATTTTCGGCCTGTGGACCAAAATTTTTTAAAAAAATTTTCTCGACAAAAGCCTAAACTACATGAATTAGGCTTGATGAATTTAAACGATAATTCTTTGAAATTTTTGTCAAAATTTTATGGGGTAACAAAAACTCATCGGTTTTGATGCACAATTATTTTACATTTTACATTTTTCAAAATTTTCAACTTTTTCTCGTTCCTGAATTTTCCAACTTTTGGTTGGGTGAAGGGGTCAACTTTTCCAAAATTCTCGGGGGGTCAACCCTGAGCAAGCACCACCTCTGGGTAACTATTAACAATACAATAAAAGTACAATAAAGTGATATTACAGTGAAAAGTTGAAATAAACCTTATTTTTTAATTTTTAAATTAATCAAAAATACTGTTCAGTTAGAAATGTTAATTTCAGGTTTGAGTTAAGATTTAATGTGATTATCGTTAACCAGTATTTTTATTATATTTAATTTAAAATTTAATAATATTATTTTAAATCAGCAAATAATTCCTATTTTTTGGTAAAATCAATTTAATCATTTTTAATTTAAATAACAAATAAAATTAATAGATAATAGACTAGATTAAGTATAATAAAAGCTAATCTAATAATAATCGTGAATATTATTGAAAGTGTGGTCCAATCATATCATAATACTGTTGATTACTGTTCTTTCTTAATTCGTTGGGATGTCATGCGATAAATGATTGAATCTCTTCCAGGATCCATATTCCACATCGAAATACTTAATCCAAACACAATGATAGCGATTAAGATAGTTGTGAACGATATTAAGACGAACGCAACGTGAAAATTGGGATCATAATTATGAGCTAAATTTAATTTAACGTTAGTTCCATCTTTGATGTTATTGCCCGCTATTGGTATCGGTGACTATAGAGATAGAGATTACAGTATAAGAGTAATGATATGAGCATTCGCTTAGAAATAGCAGTCTTTTTAAAGGAGTCTCAATGGACTCATTTGTCAAACTGTGATACACACACACACACACGAGACTTGAAAAGACTGCATAAAAGCAATTCAATTAGTTTGGAACGTAAGCTTAACGAAAATCTTATTATCAAATCTGTCTGTGATCTCATTTAACAAATAAACATTTAATAGAAAAGAAGCATATTTTGATCACACATTAAGAGTAGGAAAATATGAACTTTGACATCATAACTATCACTCATATATAGTGATAAGAAATCCATTAACCATTAAGTACTGATACTCTAATATCGTATACTTGATGTGAGATAAGTGATGATCAGATGATCGGATGATCGATAACATACTGATATCGAAAGCAAAAACAACTCATTGTTAACACATTTCATTACTTATTCACTTTGTTTTATAATTAATTGGTTATTAATGTGTTTTTTGATTCAGTAATCATAACCAAAAAGCAAATTGTATTTAATAACAATGTAAATATTATTTTATAAAACGTGCAAAATGTATAAAATATGTACAATTTTTCGCTCAATTTATACATTATTTTAATAATAAATTTGTAAGACTTATCAACTCCACAAAGCAAACACAAATCAACATTCCTAACGTATTATTTACCGTCAATATGTAGTTATTGGTACCGAAGGCGGGCTTTTAAATCTTGTACTAAATGTAGTTAATTTGTAATCACCTGAAATGGGATAATTCGGGTAAAAAAAGCTAAAAATCGGGTCGGGTAATCGGGTGCTTTAAGTTTAAAATTTCGGGCATTGTCATCTAATTCGGGTATATCCGAATTATCCTATTCCTGGTAATCACTATTCACATACTAAATGGACAATCATGTGAGTGCTATGAGTTTATAGTATTAACATCGTATTAGTTTAGAAGAGGCCCTCACATCAAACTCATGCTTGATTGTTATAATCATTTACAAAATAATCGATACGTTATATTGTATACAGAAATGGGATATATTGGTAAAAAAAATTTAATTTGGGTCAAATAATTTTGTATGGATGCTTATTAGCTCACTTTGTCCAAATGAGATATTGGATTTGACTTTTCTGTCTGTATGTGAGCAATCTTTATATTTATTAAGGGATATTTCTTTATATTAATAAAGGGATTTTTTCCAAGGACTCCTATCTTCAAAAAAACCAGAATTATTTGATTATTTTTTATTACTAATTAGTGATGAAAGTCAGCTCAAAAACCCGAGCTTTAGCTGAGCTGAGCTAATCAAAAATTTTTAGAGCTGAGCTGAATTATATTCAGCTCCAAATATATTGAGCTGAGCTTGATATTGCTGAAGCTGAGCTGAGCTGAGCTGTTGATCTGAAATTTGTCTTTATAATTATAATTTTTTATGAAAAATTGTATTATATTCAGGAACCGGATTATTATGGCATGCCATAAAATGCCATATTTTGCCATAATCAGACTACAATGCCATAAGTTGCCATAATTTCAAAAAATAAGTAAAATACGCCATAATTCAACAAATAATGGATGAATATATTATAAATTTCGTATATTTTCTATAAATATATGCTATTTTTAAGAAATTTTAAATATAAATGGAAAAAATATCGGCCTAAGCATAGAATTCAAAAAAGAATTCGAGGCAGAATTGTATTATGTTTATATCAAAATTTGTTGATATATTATGTGATATGTTGAATAATTTTATAAATTAACTGATTTGTATTAATATATGACTAAAATTCCATAATTGCATAAAATTTTCAAAAAAATGCCATTATTTGATTAAGAAAATGCCATAATCGATGCCATAATTTGACAAATATCATGCCATAATGCCATGCCATAATTGGCACTCTAACACGCCATAAAAATCCGGTTCCTGCTCATAACGAATGTGATCATTTAATGCAATCGATGTCACAAATTTCATTTCACAATCATTATAATTTTATTTAAAACTTTTATAACCAAAATGTCGATTTCTATGATCTGTTAGACATGACTTTAGTTTAAAACTCTTATCGCATCCTTTAAAATCACAATTAAATAATTTTTGTTGATTATGAACGAGTGAATGAACTTTTAAATTTGAATTTGTTAGAAATCTTTTATTACAATCTTTATATTCACATTTATATTTTTTTATGTTTAGATGAAGTAAATAATGCTTTTTAAGATCAGAATTATTCTTAAATCGTTTATAACATCGATTGCATTTAAAGTTTTTAATATTCAAATGAATTTTTTGGTGATCTCTTAAAATTGATGATTGATTAAATCTATGTCTACATTGAGGCCATACACACATATATTGTCTATCATTTCGATGTATTGATTGATGTCTTCGAAAGTCATTTTTATGATTAGTCTTATATTTGCATTTATTATTATCACAATTAAATCGAAACGAATTTAATTTATTTTTTATTATTGAGTTTTTATGTGATTTACGATAACATAACAAATTAGATTTAAAGATTTTAATGTAAACTTTACTTATTTTATATTTATAATTATCAATTATTTTATCCGAAAACTTATGAATAGTTTTATTGATGTCATCACAAAAATGTTGATTTAATAAATTGATTCTTTGTTTTAATTAAGGATTAGTTTTATAAATCTGTTGCTGTATTTCACACATTTTCAACATTAGTGACACTTTTTCACACATTTCTAACGAATTATTATTACACAATTGTTTTACAGCCATAATTCTTATTCGATGATACAAATAGTGGTCAGTTTTGGACCGTTTATTATCTTTTAGATATCTATCATTATTTCTTTATTTTGTTTACTTTAATATATTTAAAACGCATGACACACTGCATCGCAAGCAGTGATTACCGTTACTTTCTAAGTCTCCAAACTGTCGTATTTTTATAAGATTATTTGATTCATTATGTAACAAAAAATTTTCTCCTTTTTATGTTTTGTACAGTATTTATTAAGCGACTGTTTTGAGACTTAAAAAGTAACGGTCATCACTGATCGTAAGATAGCAATAAAACATTATATAACACGTGAACTAATAAACAAATACGTTAATATTTCTATATTTTGGAACGTCATTGCTTACGAGTCAGTCTAACATAGTTTGAAATATCTCATTAAATTTTTATATTTATCATTTTCAAATTTCAATGTGCGTTTTAAATATTTTGTAAATGGAGTTATATTTCTATTATCTTAACGTTTCTTGCAAAAAACATTATATTATATTTAATTGTTTTCCGAAAATAAGTTCAATATAATAAAGTTGAATTGGATATTATGAGAATTTTTTGAATATGGTGTACGAAAAGTCTTTTTTTTTGTTTATTTCAGTAAGTTTTTGCTCATAGAAAAAATCATTCAAAGTCTACTAACCAGGGTGTCCCAAGGTCTGATGGTCAGGGGGGGGTCTCATTTCCACTTTTTTCAAACTTCAAGGGTGGGGGGTCTAAACTCACCGGATTTAGCGGACAATATTTTGGCCGTCCGACTAAAATTTTTTTCAAAAAATTTTTTTTTCAAAATTTTTTCCTGATGAAAGCCTAAACCACGCCCACTCGAAAAAACTAATCGAATTTAAACGATAATTTTTTGAAATTTTGGTCAAAATTTTGAGGTGTCACAAAAACTCATCGGTTTTGTTGGACAATTTTGTTTTTCTAATGACTCGTCTCCTATTTTGATGTCTGAATGACCAGATGTGATACCGTATAACCTGACATATAAGCCTCTTAACGTAAACATAATATTTTTTCAATAATATATTAAGCATATATAATAAGGGGGAAATTCGGTATTCAGTTTAATTCGATTCATTGTTGTTTTAGCCTTTGATTAGTTAATATCATTTTTTCTCTTAAACATCTTAAATATTACTAAGATTTTCGCACTAAAATTGGTCCTAAAGTTGATCGTCTTTTGTATCATTTGTAAGATAGCTTTTCAATAATTAAGTTTTTTATCGGTTTTTTGTGAACAATATTTTGTGACAATAAAATATGGATTACAGTGATGAGTGTCGTGGTCAGCGTTGGGTCAGCGTTGGGTCAGCGTTGGATCCGCTGATGCGTTTACGAGGAGGTTATATACCGCCGAGATGTATAAAACTAAAATTTAATTAAAATATTCAAACAATAAATACTAGAATAGAATTCATTCAACAAATAATTGAATTAAATTTAAACGGAACTAATTTCAAGCCAAACAAAAAATTTCCATTCGAATCCTGAAGCCGAATCTGCAATAATGTCAGCATCGAGTATCGCATCGCATGCATTCACTACTTCTTGAGATGTATAATGAGTTATGGCCCAAATATATTGAAGGAGCGAATTCAAAACAGCATTGTTTTGCATATAATGTTGTGCTGCTCTCGCGTTCTGTTTCGTGAAGATTTTGACATCATTTTCGTCGAAATAAACCAATCTGTCGTATTCCTCTGAATTCAGATAATCTTCTATCCATTGTTTGACCACACTTTGAATGTTGAGATAGAAATTCGCCATAATTTTGGATAAAATCATTTTAAAATCTGATGTGATGTTTAAAAATAATGATAATGTGGTTAAAACGTGTTTCTAACGTACTGTTATTATAAACACTACACTGTGTTTCAAAATAAATACAATTATTAGTATTTACGGGAACAATAATCTTATTTTATAAAATTATTTACTAAAATCTATTATTTGATTACCCTAAAAAACCCCGAAAAACCCTTATACCGAAAATTCGATTTTTCGACCTGTTCCGGTTGACAGATCGGGTCGGGAGTGGTGCCAATCAACTCCACATAACCATAGAACAATAATCCGTCGTCAAAAGTTGGCACCAAATCCTCCACCCCTACCTACTTTTCTTAAGCTAATTTTGCGTTGTTTTATTACGGCGAAGAATGAGAGGATAAACTTTGGATTTGGAAACACAATTTTCTAAACTGCTATTTTTATAGCTTTTTCTGAGTGTATGCCACAGCTTATACACCCTTTTCTTAGATGTCTCGAGACTTTCAAGGATTAAATTTTATGATCAAAATATCCTTCGAGTTGCAATAATTTTGGGCGCCTTTAATAAAGCTAACTCTCAATTTTGTTTAATGAAACTATAGACAACGCAAACTTCGCTTATATGTTAAAATTATTTTAACCCTTTTTGTTAATTATATGTTAAGTTTTTTGTTAAATATTTTTATAGTTTTGTTTTTTGTTGTTTTTTAATGTTTTATATTTTCAATATCCTACAGCATAATCGCTATGCCAAAAAGGTCTGCGAGTAGTTCTCGTTCGTGTTTCCCTAACCACTCAATTATCTATCCTTTCTCACACTAATGTATTTCTATTGTCTGTGTTGTTATTAATGTTTGTATTTGTTTGTGTTTTTAAAATTTTGGAATAGTTTTTTTCAAACGGGGATCTCGTCCCTAACACTATGAATTTGAAAATAATTAATTAACTGTAATTAATAAAATTAATTTAATAATTAATAAAATTGTAATCAATTCTACTTAAAAACAAGTTAATAAATCGAAACGATTCCAATTTAGAGCATTTTTAGTAAAACGAATTTAAAATTTTGCACGATTTTTCAATTTTTCTTACTTTACAGTAAAGCTTATACCGTATTAAATCATTGAATATCATAATAACGTTTAAATGAATATTTTACTAAAGGAAAATCAATGTTTGATTTTAATTTTTTTAGAGATTTGGTAAAAATGATAAAAACGATTAAATTGACAATATTTAACGGGAATTTTATGTTATTCTTTTGCTGGTATTAACCCAATATTTTACATTTTAATGTAATAAAACACATTTTTCTTATGATATAAGCTTAGATTTATTGAAAGTATATTAATATTGCGTTTATAACTTTTTTCTGATTTTCTGACGGCAAAAGCAGATACGGTATAATGATATGACATTTTACGTTCGTCAGTCTGTAGGATCTTTATATTTATTAAGGGATTTTAAAAATGAAAGAATTTTAGGGCTCGAGTGTCTAACTTACGTTAATATAATATTACAATTACTATTGGCATAAATATTTCACGAAATCAAATTTCTCTGTTTCTTCACATTAATTAACAGAATAAAGCAGTTCTACGTAGTTATACTTTTTTATTAAAACTTGTAACGTATAAGCTCGCCATACTCACGCGCGCGAGTATGGTGAAAATGGATGAATTTTTACCCCCAAACTCACTT
>JAQGAW010002099.1:0-16335 GCA_034698025.1 Phthiracarus crinitus | reverse complement strand
TATTTACCGATTAGTGATTGTTTTCGTTTACAATGCGTTAACAAACAATTCAATACCAAAATATTCAATAAACAATACAGACTTATATTAACTGAACGATTATATCATTCATATATAAATTCAGCAATCTATGAATTAGCGATGAGTTACTGTGACAATTCCTATATAAATGATGAGTTATTAAATTATGTGATGAATAAGGACAGGATATTTCGGTTTTAACCGAACAAGGTTTTGTTTGTTAAAACTTCGGTTACGGTAAATATAAACCTACATTGAGCTAAAACAAAGCTTTTAGGGCATAGTTTATTTAACCGAAATAACCGCTTTTTAAGAGTCCGACCGAATTTACAGCAAATAAAAATTTTCAACCGAAATTTATTAATTACGTATGCTTATACATAAGGAATTAAAAATTTAGAAGTAAAATATCAAATAAATGCCATTTATAATTGCATAGGTAAAGTAAACTCTTGAAACAAGTTGAATAATTTTTTAATTGGTTTGAGGATAATTTAAAATCATATATCGATCTATTAATTCGTGTTAAGATTTATATTTTATTTTAATACACAAAATCTTTTTAAAAGAGAAGACAGACTCACTCGTCAATTTTATTCATAAATATTTTTAAATGTTTCATGTTTATAGATCCAACAACAGTTTTAATCAAAATACATAATAAAATCTCAACCGAAAGTTTGACCGAATTTTAATAGTTTTTACAACCGATAAACCGACCGAAATATCCAATTTTCTAACCGAAATATCCTGTCCTTAGTGATGAATAAATGTATAAATATTAATCATATAATCATTCATTTGAAGCGTTTGATTTTAAAATTAAGCGATGAAACAATTAAAATTTTAAGTAATACTTGTAAACATATAAAGCATTTAGTTATTCCTAATATTTCAGAAAAAGCTCTCTACTGTTGGAATTTATAGAAAAAAGTTTAATAAACTTAGAATCGTTTCAAATTCACAGCAATGACAGATTATCAGAAGATTTTATTAAACCTTTGATACTATTATGTCCTAAACTTAAATCAATACATTCCAAGGAAAATATTGAAGAATATATTGATCAGTGTTTTGACGAAAAAACAGAATTTGGTGCGAATATCAATACTATTAAGTTTTATTGTGTTGAAGATGTAAGGTTTATAAGATTTATCAATTATTTTGCTCATCAGTTAAAATCGTTAAGTGTTGAGTTTTACATCGATAAAAATAAGGTTTTAAAAAACTCTTACAATGACATAATGAATCAAATGGAAAAATTAAAAAATCTTGAATGTCTTTATTTTGATTTTTCGATCCGCAATGACATTAACTATATTGCATTATTAAAACTGATTGGTTTGAAATGTTTGCGTTTAAAAGTATTAAGTGTCAAAAATTTACATTTACTTATTAATGATGCATTTAACGGTAATAATGGCTATCATTCTTTGAAAAAAATAATTATTAAAAATATAATATTAAACAGTTTCAAATTTTTTAAAAAAATGTGTTAATTTAACCCATTTTGAATTTGTTGGAATTTATATGGATTTAAAGATATTCACAAATATTTACCACAATTAACATCTATTGATATCTGTATTAGTGACCAAACACAAGGAGAATATTTAATTAATATAATGAAACATTTAGAAAAAATGCCAAATTTATGTGATTTGATAATTGGTTGTTTTAAATTCGAAAAATATTGTGGCATAAGTATCGATGATATCATTTTATTTATCGAAAATTGTTTAAGTAATAGAAAAATCGGTATTTATCCGAAATATTCAATTAATAGTAAAACTTTACATTCAGAACTTATTCATTGTAATAATAGAATAATTATTATTAATACATTTTTAATCTAATTTAAATACTAAATCACATAAAAAATTTAAACGTATATTCTTATCAAATATTTTATACGATTTAAATTAAAATAAGTTATAATGAAAATAGTTTAACAGAAAAAATAAAAATAAAAATTGCGATGAACTGAACACAACTGTTTTATGATTTGATGGCTTCTTATCCTCTTCAATGATCACATCTTCTTTGGTCACAATTCCAGTACAGTTTCCATTAAAAGAATCACATTTAAAAAAATCATTTATAATCGACTTTTTTGGTCCCATATTACCACGCATTTTACCAGTTGTTGGATCTTCAAAATTAATTGTATAAATGTGGTAATAATCATCGGAAAAAACAAAAATTATATTTTCGGTGGTAAACGCGGCATTAATTGAATTAAAAAAAGTCCAGGATGTTCTATAGAGAACGGGGACTATTGTTGTTCAAAGTTAAGCCTAACAATAAATACTTATAAAAACTTAATAATGAAAAAAGATTATAAAACAATGCAAATAATGAAATAAAGTTGAGCGCGATATTTGTTAGTTTATAATACATTGTAATCTATATATTCAGTTTAAAATTGATTATATATTTTGAACAAAAATAAAATAATCAAAAAGTTACTGAATAGTTGTGTTTAAGTGAACATATGGTTATAGTTGGTTATGTTACTTTAGGTTAGTTTGTTTAGGTTTAGATAAATTTGGTTAGGTTTGGTTAGGTTTGATTTGGTTAGGTTTGATTTGGTTAGGTTTGATTTGGTTAGGTTTGGTTAGGTTAGGTAGTGTTAGGTTAGCTTAGGATTGATTTGGTTTGGTTAGGTAGGGTTAGGTTAGGATTGGTTTGGTTTGGTTAGGTAGGGTTAGGTTAGGATTGGTTTGGTTTGGTTAGGTAGGGTTAGGTTAGGATTGATTTGGTTTGGTTAGGTAGGGTTAGGTTAGGATTGGTTTGGTTTGTTTTGTTTTGGTTTTCCTAAATGATTAATTACTTTATAAAAGTTTTGTTTCATTACTTTATTAAAACTAAAGTTAAATAAGAAAAAACTTCATTTAGATTTTACTGTATTATATTTTCCGTTTATGTGTGTCTGTATTTAACGGTTTTTGTTTCAATTTTTTATTGTTTAAAGTTATATTGTTTAAAAGTATTAAAATTATTTTTAACAACAATAGTCCCCGTATTCTATAGAACAACCACCGATAATTATTGATTACTAATTTGTTTCATTTTGATAAATTTAAATATTTTGTTATCATTTTATCAATTTTTATTTATATGATATAGAAATTATTTTTATATAATTTAATATAAAACTTGTATTTTATTAATTACTATTATTATTAGATAACAAATTCTTCAATACAACTGAAATAAATAGAAATAAATACGAAATTCATTTATATTTAAAACAAAACCATAAAAGAAAACTTATTATCAAACTTCGAATAATAAATACAATTGTTGTGCGCTTGCATTGATTGTAAGTTTAACTGTGATTGCATTGATTGGAAATTACTGTATAACTCAATATCGTGACTCAACAATAAAAACTAATTTTGAAATGATTTAACTTATCATTTAACTTATTAATCAAACTTTTGATGAAAACATTTGGTGCAAACTTAAGATTTAATTTAACAAAACTCATTCAGTTATCTGTTTGACCATGAAATTGAAACGTTCGTATCAGTTCTTTATTTTAATATACATGTTGGCTATACTTGAATGTCAAGACTCGTCATCCTCTTCGTCGTCGTTGTCGTCGTCATTGTCTGACAACTCCTCATCAGAATCATCAGAGTCGGAACAATCACTATCGTCAGAAAATGGTTCACAGTTTCCAATAACGGAAGAAGCGATAAATGAAAACGAAGACAAGCGAACAGATAAGATCGAAGAAGAGTTCAGTAACTTTCGAAAATGCGTTCGCATTCTAATGATCGTATTGTTTATATTCATCACAATTGTAGCCGTTTTAATGACAATACTTACGTACGTATCATTCAATAATAGCGATTCAAAGAACGCTATCGATGAAACTGGTGTCGAGAGTGACAGCGATGACAACGCTATCAACGCTAACGAATCGCAACAACCGGTTAACGTTGACATTAATGATAATTTAAACAAAGATATCGATTCAGTGGATCAACAAAAAGCACCCGAAAATCAAATGATTTAATAGAAAAATAATATAAATTTAAATTTATAATTATTCTAAATTTTTTTGCAATTTTTTAAATGAATATAATAACTGTTCATTTATTATTTTATATTTAAATTTAATTTGCTTTTCATTGTATGATAAATAAACGAAATTTAAACCAAACACGCAACGAATCCAATCATATTATGATAAATAATTTCGAGTATTGGAAGAGAACCAGCTTTGAGGGTTAAGGAAAATAAAAATCAGTTTATGTAAATTAAAATTCGAATTTTAGTATAATTCACTATTTATTAAAGGTTTTATTTGTGTATGATTTTTCAACACTGAGACAACCCTTCAAGATAAACAGAACCAAACTTACTGATCACGACTCGACTGGTTAACGTTACTGAGCCCGTAAACAACTCACTAATTAAACTTTAATTATTATAGCATAATTTTCATTTAAATTTCAAAACGCCACAAAGATTTGTTGTTTAATTTACTTTTGCGCGTGAATAAGCGTAATATTTAATTTCATTATTGGAACTAGTAATGAGAGCTGGAGCTGATTGAGCTGAGCTAGCTGCAGCTCGAGCTGAAATTCAGCTCGTGTTTTAGAGTTTTAGAGCTTCAATCAGCTCAGCTCACAAAGGTACAGCTCAAGCTTAGCTCAGCTTTCAGCTCAAGCTCGGTATATCGGGCTGTTTGAGCTGACTGTTGCGTTTTATTTAAAGTATTTTTCATATTCCTGTTGATATCATAGAAACAATTTATTTATTAAATTTTATCGAAATTTGTTTTATAATTATTTTTTTTTGTTAATCTGAGATTTTTTATATTCTTTTTTTAATAATAAAAAATATATATTTGATTAACAATAAATCATGAAATATTCATAAAAACTGGATGTATTTAAAAATTTTATTAAAGTTATTTAAATTGCAAAGATTTGCATACATATCCTGTTTCTATAAAACTAAAAACTTTATTATATTGTCATATGATATGAGTTTGTTTTTTAATTATTATATTTTAGCATAAATTATTTAGTTTTCCAAAACTGAAAAAACATAAGCGATGCGTAAAAACGATTTAATGATACAAAAAGCAAAAGAATGGTTGAATAGTTAATAATGGCGTTTAATTTTGACATATGGTTTGCAATTTCTGAAATATCAAGTATCCATAAGCTAAGATTTGTCAGTATTAATAACGCAAAAACTTGTTCCATTTTTGCCAATTTTCTTCCTTGCAATCTCATGAGGAATGTCTGCAGCGTTATCTGCGTTATATTCATCAGACTATTAACAATGATTCCTATTTCATAATGTTTTGTATTACTGTTACGGAGAATAGTTGTCAAACCAGACACGTATGACGCAAATAGAGTAACATATATAATGAAGTGATAGTCCAACAAATTTATTTGATATTTAATGTTATTATATTCGAGATTTCGACGCAATACTAGTCCAATCATTGACACAATTGAAGAGATGGCCTAAACATAACGTTATCGTATATTTGCATATTTTTAAATACACTTAAAAATTAATTTATAGTAAATTTACTTTAAAAGAATTAAAATAATGTGTAAAATGTATACTTTTAATTGAAATACAGGTAATAGATGTTAATTAAATCATTAATAAGAAAATCTTACTTGTATTGATGTGTGAGTTATTATTTTAAGTAATTGGTCGTCGAGTAAAAGTATAATAAAAGCTGTTGAAAGAATAAGAAGACCAATGAAGAAGCCTTTAATCGAAGGATTTTTGGTTAAAAGCGCAGTTCTCATGGCTTCTTCGTCTGATAGTTTTGCTCTAATAAAGTTAATCTTCGATTGGTTGTTAGTGAACCATATCATTAGTATAATAAATGCAGCCAATAGTTTATAATGATGTACAATCGGTAATAATAAATTAGCTATATTTGTGGGCAAAATTTTGTGTCTAGTATTTGAATGCATATCCAATGATGTGATATTTTTGATGTAACTATTGAACGAACACGACTCGTAACTCGAATCTAAGCTTATTATCCACAATGATATTTGTGCAGACAGTATATGAGAAAGAGCTATATTATTCAATCCTAAATATTTGCTGTGTGTGGCCTAAAATAAATTACAAAACTATGTTTTATATGAAGTTGTTTCGTAAATAGTAAATTACGGATTTATGATTTCGCAAAATTAATTAAATTAAATTTTAGTCAATACAAACCTTAGTTAACAAAAAATGCATAAGAAAAAGCGTAAAAATAAAGTGTAAAACAGGCAAAAGTACGAATTCATTGTCAATACATTGCGCGATATCCAAACCAATTTGAATCAATTGGATGACACCGAGCGATGTCACACCTATTAATATTGCAGTGTTTTCTGCTAATTTGAAATTATTATATTAATATATTTTATAAATAAGTAAAGAAATTTAAACTTCTGGCAAATGATTTGATTCATACCAACTTGAATGTCTCGAACATCAGTTTCATCGTCGTTACAATTATAACAACGCAATAATAATAGTAATATAATAGAAGAAATGAGCAAATAAGCGATATATCCGAAAATTAAATGTTCGTACGATACTATCAAAATATTAGTTGAAATTTTCTCATATTCTGTTTAAAAAAAATTTATACATAAGGTATTATGAAAAGTTTATATAATAAGTTTATTTAAGGTTTTAGAGTAGAACTGTATATTTAAATTGATTATCAAATTTGTTGAACTAATATTTTAAATATCAAAAGCAACAAAATTTAAAATTAGTTATAATTAATTATTATGTATTGTTTATATTATTAATTAAAAAATTATATTATTAATTATACAGTTACTCTGTATACCAAATATGAAACAATTACCTTTATAATTGTTAAGACATATAGTGATAGAAATTTGTAACATAAACAGCACTTGCGATAAAAATATGTGACGAGATTTTTTAAAGTTTAAAACCTTATCACAGTTTAGTTGTCTTTCGTCGCATTCTTTGCCAATTCCTTTGCGAAAAGTTTCTGTACGAAAAATATTGCATTGATTTTTATCGTTATGAATAGCATGAGAATCACAAACAGTAGTTCTCGTTGACGCAAATGATTGCATATTTTTGGCTAAATTAAAACTATTTTCTGATTTTTTGTTAGCTGTAAACGCTGTTGCGATCACGCGTTTTGGGCTACAAGTGGCTGAATGAGTAAATTCAGATGTCCTTTCTCTGTGTTGCGGCGGTGGCGGTGGAAGTGGTGGAGAGCACGGTCTCTGATTTGGATTATGTATAGTTGATGAACAATTTGTATGATTATATGTGGTAACGATTCTAGCTTTTGGTGAACTATCACTATCTTGCTGTTGAATGCGCACTATAGTACTTCGAGGAATTCTCAGCTCTTGTGATGGCAATTCTGAAATCATTTCACAAATTACATACCTATTACTTTGCAACACTGATATTAAAAATATCTTATTTTAAAATGATGTCATATTGAACTTTTAAAGTAAATTTAATAAACTTTTATATGAAATCATTTAATCATTCAATAAAATGACAAAATCATTTTTGTTCACCAGTCTGTTATGTACGCATATTTTCTTAACAATCATACTTTACTACAACTCGAGCACACAGTTTTAAGCTTACGTTAAGCACTCAATAATAATTTGCTTACGGTTATGGTTCAATAATTTTTACACGAAATTTTTCATAAAGAATACACATTATATAGATATTTAGAAAAAGAAATAAAAACATAAAATCGTAGCGGTTATGCCTGAACTACCGGTAAGCAAGAAAAATTTATTGCAATAATACAGTACCTTTAAGTTCAAGAATCTAAAATTAGCTTAACATTCACGAGTCAATATAAGTAACGTTAGTATTGAAATGTTTACCGATTATTCAAATCGATGCAAGTTTTGGGCCATTAATTATTTTACTGCCACTGCTGTCTATTTTTGACTTCTATACACAAAACAAGTGCACTATTTTTCAATGTATTCATTCAATTCAATAATTAATTAAATCATTGTCTTATCGACATAAATAGACAAGTTATACAAATACTGTAAATGCGATTTATTATTAACTTTTTTAGATATTTAACAATTATGTTAAGGATGAATAACAATGAGAATTCAAAGTGTTTAGAATGAATTAATTATGACTAGAAAAAGCATAGAATACATTGTTTTTAAATTAATACAATCTTATTATTAGTTTACAAAAATAGAATCTATAAAAACAATGTTATTTAAAAAATTGAATAAAAAACTAATATATTAAATTAAACATAGCGTCAATTATCGTACAATTTCTTATATTTACTTCTGTAAGCGATTACTTGTCCCAATATAAATAAATCGATTGAAACCTGTAGTATACCGCACACCCAAAATTGCAACGGAACTCTTTTGATGACAAAGTAAGCCGTTTTAAACACATCGCCAATAGTCCAGCCCAAAACCATCATTTTGCTAACAAATTGGTAATTGTTTAAAATAAGGACAAAGAAAATCTAAAAGTATTTAACAATACCTCATTCCTAAAGTGGATTTGTTGTAAAAATTCTTTAAAAGTTGTGGCGCGCCTAACATTGCTTCAATAAAAACAGCTAAAAAGCCGATCATTTCTACAAAAGCTGGTACATCAACAAACATGTACATTAGTAATCCGGTAAACACAGTGAATGTAGCCATGCATTCAATATAACTTATGAAATCAGACCATTTCCAAAAATATCGAAAATCAAAATCTATAAATATTAAATAAAATAATTTAAACCTCGTTTAAAACTAAAACATGAAATAAATAAAAATCGAGGCTTATGTACGAGAAACCTACCATAAAATCTTTTAGGCTGTAAAATAATAGTATCACTTCCATCACCATTATCTGTAATTAGTTGAAGGTTAGGATAGAAGAGATGGGATACAGTTTCGACTATAGTTTAGAAAATGTGAGATAACAGTAACGTCAAGAAGTGCGTGCAAGAAACCCATTTAATTATAACGTTAGTAATAATATGCGGATTGGCATGAAAATTATTCATGAATAAGATTTGTAAAACTTAGAGTAAATAATTATCTTAAGTGCAAACCAAAATTATAATTAAAATAAAATACCACTATATGTCAACAAAAAGTGAATCTAAAAATGATTTGTGAACATTCAATAGATGTAACAAAAAATACAATACCGAGAAAATATCTATGTTTGACGGGAACTATTGGTAACTGTGTTTGTTTAACCCTAACGCACAGCTCAATCATGGCAAACATCGCAACATTCATCACAACCGATTGAACCAAAAGAGGTGTTACGAACTCGTGTCCAAACCTGTCACAAACCACTTATTATTATAGATAACAAAATAGCAAAAACAATAATAGATAATTCATAAAAACTATGATTTCACTGAAAACAAAAAACACAACAAATGTTATTATTAATTATAATAAATATTTACCAAAATAATATTCTGAGCGTATTAGCGATAAGTAGAGCGAGACAGACATGTGTCGAAAATCCGTCACTATTTTCAGTGCGCTTTATTTGTCGATATTGAGGAATGTAAGGCAAAACACCGCCGAATATAATGCCTGCTCAACACAATCAAAATTAATATATTTGATTGGTTTTCGTTTGGCAATAATACCTAACGATGCGAACCACGAGAACAGTTGAATGAGAGTTAAGTCGTGCCACAACTCTGTCATCCAATTCTGTATCGTATCGTAAATGTTTAAATCCATAACGTTTTGTTTATTACTTTTAAAACGTAGTTAATAATTGTTTTTAAAAAATCAAAATATTGTGCAAACATAAACTAAATGTCATTTAAATGATTGCATAGTTTTTTGTTAATTAACGAAAATAATAAATATATAGATATTTTTAGACAAAATCATTACGTTATTGTTTTCATTATTTAAGAAAAAAGTTAATTATTATTGTAAGTTTAAAACAAAATAATAGTTAAATCAAACAAATAGATAGCAATAAAGCAATAATGCAATAACACATCAAATCACATGATTCTACTCTAAGCAAACAGTATTACCACATGCATGTAAAGCAGCTGCGAGTCAAAATAGACCTGGAAAAATTATCGGGACGGGACAGGACAGGAACGGGATTGACCAAATTTGTACGGGATTTGTCGGGATGGGATTGTAACTTAAAAATATCGGGACGGGACAGGATTTTAGATTTTGTTAACACAATCCCGAAAATCTCAAATTGACCGAATTAATGTGTCAAATTTACCACTTATTTTTATCAATTTTCAACTTTTAAGCATTTTGTGCACATGAAATTAATTATTGAAAGTATTAAGTTTGTTTCCTTAAAAAGACGATAAAATTTATTTGTTACATAAAATTAAGACATTGCAATTAACAAAGAGAAATTATTTCGGGACAGGACGGGACGGGACTAATAATTATCTTAATCAGGACGGGACAGGACAGGACTAAGCATTTCAATTTGCAGGACAGGACGGGACTGTCATTTTCAAACTTTTTCCACCTCTAATTCAAAGCATTTAGAAATAAGAAAAAATATATGACATTAGAAATAATACATAATGTCAAACAGAATTATTATGATTGATTTTCCTGGTGATGCTCTAATAATTGATTCAATGTCAAAATTAATAAACAAATTAAACAAAAATACGTTTCATTACAAATATTTTAGATACTAATTTTCTATACATCACGTCATTTTGTTTCAACGCATCTTTTTGGAGATCTTTTAAATACTATGAATCTGTTTTTAAACAACAATCCATCGGAGGTTTTGATAATGAAATTAAAGCAAGAATACATTCCAACGGAAAATAAGATAACGATTGAACAAGTATTAATTAAATATATAAAATCTTACAGTGAACTAAAGTTTGGTTAATTATGGGAAAAATAGTAATATTGCAGGATTTCTTAGGTTCGAACCAAATAAGGTATGAGCTATGTTATGGCTCACATAATAAACAAAACAATTATTTGTTATACACAACTACTTTTTTAATAAAGTTTTGAAAAATCATAATTTTGTTTAATATATTTATAAATATAACAAATAGATAGCCCGAATTTTCACAGAAAATGTTCTCTTTATGCCCCGAGGCTCTCTCGAATTTGCTAGTTTTTACACCTATTTTTTGTCTTAAAATGACATTATTATATGACTAATTTATTTATTCAATCGTTTTTGAATTTTGTGTCATTTTATATTCATTATTCAATAGGAAACTGAAAAATACTGAGATTGAGCTGATTATTAGTGAGCTGAGCTGATTTTGCTAATCTAAAACTAAAAAAAGGAACTGAATTTCAGCCCAAGCTGCACCGCTCAGCTCCATCAGCTACATTGAACCAAACGATTGGTAAATTATGGGAAAAATAGTAATATTGCAGGATTTCTCAGCTTCGAACTAGACTCCAAAATCATAAAAATTTTAGGCCTCAGTATGACTAAAGCTCGATAGGTTGAGGCTCGGTCCGAGCCCGATTATTTTTTAAAACGCAAAGCTAGGCCCGATTCGCCCCGACAAGTCCAAAGTGCTTATGATTTTTTATTACTCTAAGTTTCAGTTATCTTCAGAATTTAAATATAAATATTGTACTTTTTAAATTTTTATATACTTAAATATTGTTCTTTAAATGTTATTAATACGTATATATAATAAAACTTCATTAAACTATAATTATAAGACATAAATTGCAAGGAAAAATTTAACTCAATGCCCGACTTTTTTGTTTTCAGCCCGAACCCGGCTCGGCCCAAGGAAATTCATCGGTGGCTTATGGGGGCCCGATAATTCGGGGGTACGTTTCGGAATTACTTTAAACCAAATATGGTATGGTCTTTGTTATGACTAGGACCGCGAAAATCGTTAATTAACGATTCTTTAAATCGAATAAAAAATGCACGGTAATAAAAAATATAGATGTCTTATAAACATTATAACTTAAAAAAGCTAAATTTAATTTTCGTTTCTAACGATTTTATTTTATTTTAAACGATTGCAATTTTATTGTAAAATTGTCATTTAAAGATAAAAAATAAATATTCGTTTTTTGAGGTTAATTCGTTACGGCGAATTATTATAGGAGGGGTATTTTTGAGGTTAATTCAGAAAAATTATATCTAAAAAATTTATAAATAAGAAAATCAAAAAATTGTAAATATTCCAGATTTTTGGAAATATTTAATTGAAACCCTTCACCAGATTATACCCAATAAGGTTTTTTGTAACGCAAACGATTTTGCTATTATACTATTTTCGGACTAATAGAGTAAAATTTATTTTGACAAATAAGAAATAAGCAACTTTTAACATGTTTACTGAATAAAAATGAATATGTATATGCGAACATAGTTATACAAGAGAGTGCTAGCCCTGGGTTTTCCCCTAGAAATTTTAAAAACCAACCACGCCCACCCGAAATTTGAGAAATTCAATGAAAAAAATTGAAAATTTAAAAAGTTTTTGTCAAATGTTAAAAAATTGTGCAACCAAACTGTGACCAACCAAGTTTTTGTGACCTCTTTAAATTTTTTCAAAAATTTTAAAAAATTATCTGTTAAATTAGTCTAAGTTATTCGAAGGGCGTGGTTTAAGCTTTTGTATATAAAAAGTTTTTTTAAAAATTTTTTTAAAAATTTTTTTGTCGGAATGCCTAAAAAATTGTCGTTTAAATCCGATGAGGTTTACCTCCCCTTAAAAATTGAGATTTCCAGGATCTGACACTCCTTAGAGCTTCCGACCTTGTGTAACAATGATATTTGAATAAAAATAAATCACAATTTTAAAGACGGATATGAAACAGGTTTGCTATAAAGTTAGCTCATTATGTATGTTCACACTTTTCCTAGTTTTTATTAATTTTGAATTTTGTTTTTGATTCATATATATATAATAAATTAATAAAGATGTATAAAATTTATTTATAAATTTATCAAGACTTAGAATTAACAAGAACGACACATTCACAGAGAGCTCACTTTTTCTTAACATTCCGATTCCCTCTTGGAAACAGTTCCCCGATACCAACCTGTTCCTATCCCTCTCCCAAATCCCAATCCTCCCGATTCCTTACCCTACCCGATAACTTGTCCCAAACAGTTCCCCGATCCCAACCTGTCCCTATCCCTCCCAAATCCCAATCATCCCGATTCCTTACCCTACCCGATAACTTGTCCCAAACAGTTCCCCGATCCCAACCTGTCCCTATCCCTCTCCCAAATCCCAATCATCCCGATTAATTACCACTACGCGATAACTTGTCCCAAACAGTTCCCCTATCCCAACCTGTCCCTATTCCTCTCCCAAATTCCAATCCTTCCGATTCTTTACCTCTACCCGATAACTTGTCCCAAAAAGTTCCCGATCTGCAGCTTTTTTCTTAAAAAGTGGCTTTAATCAATTAATAATCTTAATGGATATCTGCGGAAGATTTTAACATTGATTCTGGACAATTGTTTATCGTTGAACAGAATTTGGTAAATTGTTTGATTCTGTCTAGCCGCATAATGGTAGGGAACGCTTAAGAAAAATCGAGGTTGGACATGTCTCGACAATTCTAACTAAATGGATATCTGCGTAAGATATAAACATTGATGCTAGACATGAGTTTGTAGGTCATCAGAATGTGGTGAAGTGTTTGATTCTGGCTGCCCGCATAACGGTAGGATAAGCTTAAGAACCATCGAGGTTGGACCAGTTTCGCCAATGCTAACTAAATAGATATCTGCGGAAGATCTTAACATTGATTCTGGACAAGTGTTTATTGGTGTTCAGAATGTGTTAAGGAGTTTGATTCTGGATCGCCGCATAATGGTAGGGTGCGCTTAATAACCATCGAGGTCGGACCTGTTTCACCAATGCTAACTAAATGGATATCTGCGGAAGATCTTAACACTTATTCTGGACAAATGTTTATCGGTAATAGCAATGTGGTAAAGTGTTTTATTCGGGCTGCTCGCATAATGGTAGGATACGCTTAAGAACCATCGAGGTTGGACCTGTTTCGCCAATGCTAACTAAATGGATATCTGTGGAAGATCTTAACATTGATTCTAGACATGTATTTATCGGCGATCAGAATGTGTTAAAGAGTTTGATTCTGGATCGCCGCATAATGGTAGGATACGCTTAAGAATCACCGAGGATGGACCAGTTTAGCAAATGCTAACTTAATGCATATCTGCTAAAAATCTAATATCTGATTTTGGACAATACATTATCAGTGATCAAAAAAAGATATTGGATTTGATTCTGTATTGTGGCATAATGGTAGAAACAGCTTAAGTAGGACCATAAAATTTACTTGTGATTAAATAAAAATATTAACAATTAATATAATAAATAATGAATATTACTCAGTGTTTCGTTACTGTTCTATTGCTCTACGATCTTCGTCTTCTCTATTTATTTTACGCAAATCAGTGTTTCGTTGCTGATCTAACGCACGCCTTTCTTCATCATCCCTTCTTTGATTGCTTATTTCAGTATCTCTTTTCTGTTTTTTTTCTCTACGATCTTTGTCTTCTCTAATGATTCTGCGTAAATCAGTGTCTCTGTTGATTTGATATTCGTATATTTCATCTTTTCGTTTAGTTATAAAATTAATCTCTTTCGTTTAATTTCTTATCGTTTAATTTCCAAATTTTGTCGCTTTCTTTCCTTACTTTCCCTATCCTTAAGTTTTAGATATTTCTCTTTATTTATTTTACTTTCTTCCATGGTATAGTTAATGATAATTATAAGATAATATTTGTTTTAAATATGTTTAAAATATTTGACAGCAAAAACAGAATTATTCATCAATAATATATTTAATATTTTAAATCTTACTTGAAGATATTAGAACTTAGCAGTTTTGGCTCGTTTAACATAATGACCGATTTAAACATATTTGTTAAAATAATATATTTGTTTGAAATAATTGTTAAATTTCATAAAACAAATTTATAGCCTCCTATTATACATAATTATAATATTTTAAATCATAATAATCTTTTATAGCATTTATTTATATACAATATCTATGTTAAAGAATGATTCATTTTTAGACAACATTTTTAGCTCATTTAATAGTCATTATTAAATCCCTTAATAAATATAAAGAATGCGGACACCAAGACAGACAGACGGACGGACGGACGGACAGACATGGTCAAATCCATAAGCTCGCCTTTTTATTAAAAAAGTGAGCTAATAAAAAAAATTTTTATATAATTTATTTGAAATTAAATCTTAAATAAGGGTGGTTACCAAAAATTAGTTGATTAGAAATATTATATAAAATCTTATGAAATTCAGATTTTTATATTACAGTTGTTAACTTTCAAGTATAAAAAATATTGATTTTTGTTTTAATGGTAGCAATTAATAAATTTAATTGCTATAATCAAGATTATTTACCAATTTAAAAATAAAACACCTGTTAAGAAATTTTATAAATAGTATGGTATAGATTTATTGGAATATTTAGCATTGTGTTTTCAGTTAATATAAAGTATTAACTTATTATCAACGCCTAAAGATTCATTGCATAATTTATACATATTATTCCAATAACTTCAGTTTGTTCTCCTCTTTAAGCGCTTTTATATAATTCTGACAATTTAAAATCATCATTATTATTACTTTCATTTGACATGTTACTTACTTATTTTTGACATATTTATGAAAAATTATTTTTTAAAAATTAATTTAGCTTAAATAGTACGGTAGAATTTCTGTTTATATAATCAAAAAATAAAATATAAATGTTAGATTCAAAGAGAACATTCCTGTTATTATTAGCTTATCTAAAAAACTCTCTTCTTACTAGTGTTGTTTTTCTTTTGAATTTTGTTGTCTTTTAGCTCACTTTGAGTCCATAGGAGCTATTGGATTTGACATTTCTGTGTGTCTGTCTTTCTATCTGTGGACTTTACTAAGGTATTTTTTCTTTATATTAATCAAGGTATATTATGATGATTGGAGTCTTTTATGAAAAATATGTGTTAAAAATGAGCCAAAATTTTATAAAAGTCATGTCAAAAAATGAGCTAAAAATTGTAAAATAAAGTACAAATATAGATCAAAATAATCTAAAATTGACAAATATTAAGCTAAATATGGACTAAAATTAGGTTATAATAATCAAAAATGACTTTAAAAACTATTAATTAATAATGAAAATAGGATTAAAATGGATCAAAATATAATCAAATGTGCAAATTAGAGATAGAAATTGCAACTCCAACTCCATTGGAATGGGATTGGAGTTGAGAAAATAGGCTTAAAATTAGTGGAGT
>JAQGAW010002098.1:0-16337 GCA_034698025.1 Phthiracarus crinitus | reverse complement strand
ACCCCAGTCCTAGTTTTAAGGGAGGGTACCAGAGGTTAGGCCTTAGCGTTCGTTTGGCGATTCGTGTTTTTGGTGGTCTATTTGGCGTTCGGCGTTGTCTTCAGTGTCTTCGTGTGGGCAATTGGGTAGGAAGTGTTGGTTAAGTATTTCATATTTCGTTATTTTATGCATTTATCGACAATTTCGGTAGATGCAAATCTAGTTCAATATTTTTCGATATTTTTAGATATTTTCGGCAGATGCCAACATATTTCGATATTTTATGAATTTATAGGCATTATTGGCAGATGCTATTCTTTTTCGTTATTTTATGAATTAATAGGCATTATTGGCAGATGCCATTCTAGTTCGTTATTTTGTGAACTTATAGACATTATTTGCATATGCCAGTCTATTTCGTTATTTTTCGAAATTTTTAGATATTTTCGGCAGATGCCACTCTATTTCGATATTTTATGAATTAATAGGCATAATTGGCAGATGCCATTCTATTCGTTATTTTACGAATGAATAGGCATTATTAGCAGAAACCACTTTATTTTTTGAAGATAGGAGTCTTTTTGTTTTTTATGTTAATAAAGGGATTTTTTTGAAGATAGGAGTCTTTTGCGCTGAAAAAGGGATTTTTTTATGTTTATTAAGGGATTTTCATCAGGGGTCAGAGTAGGGTGTGACAGACAGCCGACGGACAATGTCAAATCCATAATATGAATTCTGCAGTCATATAAAAAATCAAATTGTAAAATATTAAAACGTTACAACAATAGTTCTGCGTATGTGTGATTAAATGCTATAAATAAATATAATTGATTTAAAAGCTATTTTAAAATGGAATTCACATATTTAAAAAGTTTATAATTATCAGATTCGAGTAATTAGTTTAAACAACATAATTGGATTTAAAATATAATTTGCTTTGTTTAATAATTTACAGTTTATTACTATAAAAATTCTTTAAATCAATTTTTAATAAGTATTATTACTTTTATCTAAATTAAAAATAAATTTAAGAGTATTGCTAATTCGCAGTTTGAGTTTAATTTTATTGTTTTAAGAATCAGAAAAGTTTAATTAAAAAATATTCATTTTAACTAGTGTTGATTAAATTTATAATTTTTTTATAAAGATTTATTTTATATTTACTTAAAGGATTGCATCAACTGTATTTTAACATTCACTCTAATTCAAAATAGTAGTTTTTAATGCATTAAGATTTTGAATTTTGTTAAATACATCATTTTGATTTACTTATACTATTTTGATTAATCAAAATTTATTTGAGTTTTTCAATGTGATTTTTATTATTTTAAAATCTTTTCATTTAAATTGTATAGTATAAAAATTTCTTAATTTTTTACTATTCTTTGTCTGTCACAAGATATTTCAATTTTTCATAAAATTTTAAACATTTGAAAACACTTGTATTCATAAAGTAGGCAATGGTTTTCAGAGAACATTTCAGACCGCGCTATAGTTTTATTGCTTTACATTGTCCTCAGCTTTTCGCAATTTCAATCATGATAAAACTTTTCGCTAATTAATTTCGAAATATGAAAAAATATATTATTAAAATAAGTGAGAAATATTGAGATTGATATAAAATATATTGAAAAAAATATTATTATAATTTTTATCTGAAAAGTTCTGATTCTTTGAAACAATGAAATAAAGGGCAACGATGATAACATGAATATGACAGATATGCTTAAATGTTGCGATACATTTCAGAACCAAAAATATCTCATTTATTAGATACCGCTTACTCAATTTATAAAATGTATAAAAATATTCTAATTTCTTCTAAAGACGACAGATTTTATTTATACAATAAATCTAATGAATAGATAAAAGAAGTTTTTCACATCAATAATATAAATTTAGAAAACATTAGTAAACAAGAATATAGTTTGAGTTATATTGATAAAAGTGGTGTGCAATTATTGAAATTAAATGAACAAAACAACAATAATCTAATCGAATACTCAACAAAACCCACTTAAACATCCATTATTAAATTGAATTCTGATGAAACTTATTCAATAGTGTTGACAATTTCTGGTGAAGTATGCGGAAAGAGTAGATATAATCATGGCAATTAGGTCTAACCAATATAAATAATAGATCAGAGCCGATAAAAGTTGAATCACTTGGAAATATTATCGTAATAGATAATAGTTGTGGAGATTAACACTGTTACGCTTAACTAACACAGGAAAACTCTATGGATAGACAATGTCAAATCCATTATATGATTTCTACAAAGTAATATAAAAATACTGTAAACAAATTTGTTATTCGAGAAAAATATTATACTGAAATACAATGTTTTAATTAATGGAATTCAACCGACATACGTAATGTTCTAATTTTATTTCTACATTTGTGTGTCACCTATTTTAAATATTATTAGGTAATGAATTAATAACATTTAGTAAAACCGATTTAATATTGTAAAACATTTATTTATTATGTTAGCATGAATCATTTTGATAAAATGTCATTTATATATTTTATTTTTGATTTTACATTATTTTAGAAAATAAAAATATTTCCACTATATTTTTTGCTCACAATGTTTAAATATGATACTGGATTTGACATATCTGTGTAACTGGTTTATTAATTATAATTATTGTTGTCTTTTTTATTTATAATAAATAAAGGATTTATGAATTAAAGTATGACAATATGCTTAAAATTAAACTTAAAATGGCTTCATAGAGGTCAAAAGTGGACTTTATTGGGCTAATAATATTTGTAAAAACAATAGCGGGAGTAATATTTCATTAAATTTTGAAGTGGAATCTATTGTATCGTCTATTTTTTTCTTATTTTCTAGTATATTTAATAGAAACCAAATATTAGTTACATTAGGAGTGAAACATTATAGAAGTTAACGAATAAAGGAGTGATAAATAGCAATTGGCTCCCTACCAAAATTACCACAATGCAACATTTTAATTCAAATTACTTATTTTGATTGATTAATGATGTTTATAGTTTATAATTCGCAATACTTCAACGTTTCTAATTGAGATTAACTCACAATTGGTAATTATTACATTCACTTGTATCCGATCATAACCACTATTCATCCGAGTATTTATTGTGGTAAGCCAGACGCTCATTAAAATAAAACAAGGTGTATTTCTTTTCATAAAACATGCCGATGAAAACTATTTAATTACTATCATTTTATTGTCCTTATTGAAATATGTTAGTAAATATAAAGAATGCGGACAAAAATACATACAGAGAGACATACGTTTAAATTCGTAAGCTGGCCATTTTGTTGGAAAAAGTGAGCTAAAAATATACAGTCATTATTTGATATTTTAAGCAAAAAACAATAAAATTAAGTTAGAAACTGTAATATATATTTAAATTTTGACAATAAAAACAAGAAGCATAAAGTTAAGTAAATACTACATTATAACCAAGGGGTAAAATTTTCTTTGAGAATACAGTATGAAATTATTTGAACATTCTTTGACAATTTACTCAAATTTCTTTGAGAAAATTAACCAAATTCTTTGATTATTCTTTTATTAAATTAAAATTTAGTATAATTCTTTTACATTTCTTTGAGCATAATTTTTCTTTAAAATCAAGAAATAGATTACATAAATTTGTTAATTAAATAGATTTAATAACTATAAATTAAATGCGATTGTTTTTAAAATGCTAATTATCAAAATATGAACAAATTTTCTATAAAATATAAAATATACAAAATTCTTTGAGAAAAATTAATATTCTTTGAAATTCTTTGAGAAAAGTTTAGAATATTAGCCATTTGAAAAAAAAATTCAAAACTAAATTTCTTTGCTCAAAGAATTTTTCTTTGAGAAAAACAAAATTCTTTGAAATTCTTTACTCAAAGATTTATTTACCCCTTGATTATCACTATTTAATATATCAATTTGACCATTAATTATTGATGAGTAATTAGTGCCATATAATTTCTTTGCTGGACGTAACACTATAAACGCAAACGCATTGTTATGCTCAACACTTGCATTGATTTCTAGTTTTCCAAAAAAACGCAAGATTTGTTGGTCTAATGGATACTGATTTTATTTTACATTCCGATGTTTCGCTCGATATGTTCTCTATTTTATACGTCTTTAAAACCATCGCATTGTTTGCAAACATAAAGTTATTGCTAAAACATCGATAACCTGAATATACATTAAAAATTTAACTTTCAAATAAATATTAATTTTATCATTTATAGATCTGTATCATTAATAATTTTATTTTATAATTTTTTATTATTGCATTATTCAATTAAATTAAAAATTTACCAGAATTAAAATGAGCAAAACCCCAAGGTTTTCTATCAAATGAATCAAAATGTTCGCTCCATTTTAAAACCCAATTTTCACAAAATGCGAAACGTATATCTTTGACAAAGTATGCCACAAATAAAATAATGATTAATTTATTAATCATATTCAATTTTATAATCAATTTACAAATTAAATAACTACTCTAAAAATTAAGCAAAACTATCTATAACAATAATTAAGCAAATGTTTGTATAACCTATTTAATATAATTTTTGAAACAGCACTGCTTGTTATATACGCGATTATTGTTGCTGGGAATTAAAATAATTAATTAACTTATTTCTATATAAGAGCTTTATTTTATGAATTAATAAATTATGGATGACATTTTGAATATCCTATTATAAATATTCGTAAAAGCAATACAATGGTACTATTTGTTAGCTTATATCAATTTGTTAGGAAGTTTTGATTCGCTAATTTTAGGAAAATATTATAATTCTAGTTTTATGCGGATTTATTTAGAAAATATCGAATGAGTAATAAATATATTAATTTCATTTAAACATATATTAGTTTGTTAAAGAAAATAACAAATCAAAACAGAATCACTTATGGCTATATTATAATCAAGGGGTTAAATAATTTTTTATCAAAGAAAATCAAAGAATTTAATTATTCTCAAAGAATGTTTACTCAAAATACTTGTTGGTCTCGTCGAAAGTCAATCGAATTTATTCAAATCAGTGTTTGCGGAAACGCTGGAATAAAATGTCAGTTGGTTTTGCTGGCATTGAATGATAAACTCAAATTACCGCTAATCTGTTGGTAAAACATTAATAAATTCAGTATGGATAGATTATTCATCAAAACTTTTATTATTTTTTCAATTAAATAAACTGCAATTTCTACGAATTTCAAAATTGCAACGTTAGAGAATACGAAAATTTACCAAATGATTGATATCAGCGAGCGATCGATGGAATGGATGTGCTTTTAGAAAGATTTTCGACCGAACCTTTGAAACTGATATGTGGTGATTATAATAGAGATAGCGATAAGTATGATTGAATTATTGGGGTTATTCTAAAAATAATTCCAAGTGATTCTAAAAGTTTTTCCTAAGTCACCAATAGAATCATTTGTAAAGCTATTAAATATTATTGCAGACTTTTTATGGAAAAATTTTCAAATTAGATAACACAATAAAATGCTTAATTAATACTGAATAAATTTATTGCTAAACTAAAATAAAGTATAAATGGTATCAATTATTTAATAGCATTTTTCTTCATAAGAAGAAAACCAAATTTGAGTCATTTATAAATAAATATTATTAATTTAGATGTTAATTACTCAAAATTTCTTCTTAGATTCCTTACAAATTGCAAACTGCAAAAATAATCACACATATGCCAGATATTAGCTAACGTTGCTATTAAAGTTCATTTTATTTTTACATTTTAGATGTCAATTATTAATTTGTTAAATAAAAATAATTCGTATTAATAGTTTTACAATAAAGCCATTAATAAAAGTCAAGAAATCAAAAAATGGTAATTTTTATACATTGTAGTTTACATAGACTGACCAGATGTCCATTTTTGGACTGGATTATCCAGTTTTAGATGCCTCTTTCCATTGTCCAGTGCAAGCCTAAAACTGGACATAGAAATTTCCAGTTTTTAAAGTTTATAAAAATTATTATTAAAAAGTAACTTATTTTAAAGAATATTGTTATTTAAATAGGATGTGGCTTTGAAAATGCCTTTTATTTTGCTAAATTTATCTCTTTTATACAATACTGTTTGTGTTTTGAGAAGGCGTTGTATTGGTTTAGTAATAGAAAATAAAATAAAAATATTTTTTAAAAAATTTGTGCCCGAAGGCAAAAATAAATAGCTTAAATCCGAAGAGTTATTTGGTGTCCATTTTTGTCCAGTTTTTTTTAAAAGATCCATTTTTATTCAGAAAATCTGGTCAGTCTAAGTTTACATCTTATATGCACCCAAATCTTGAATTTTCCCAGAGTCGTCAGGAAACTTCAATCAAAGATAAAAATCTGGATATAATTCTTTCATTTGGAAAAATGAATTTGTAATTCAGTAGTATTAGAGCTCCAAAGGCGGATCTAATATTCATTCTGTACACAAATATTTTGTTATGGATATTATCAAATTAGATGCATAATGCACACATTTTTTAAAACAAATCAAATAATTAAAACAATAACTGGCAGATTGTGGTCCAAAAATTCTATTTTTAATAATTGTTTAAAAAGTAATTATGCCTTTGAAAACAAAGCATGTATATATCCTATTTTTATTTATTGCATATTTTAACAACAAAATACTTATAGAATTTTGTAGAAAACATGGTTTAAAATGAAATGGAGATTTTAATAAGAAATAAATTAGTTTTTTGGCAAATATATAATTTCAATTCAGGAACGCTAATATTTTATATTCACATTTTATATTTCCTGTTATACATTTGTTCTATGTTTTAATATTTATATTATTAAATTAATAATGAAAAGTTATATGAATTTTAAAATTATGTTTTAAATGTATATTCAGGCTATCTATGTTTTAATGATAACTATACGAGTGAAAACAATGCTTTGGTTTTAAAAAATAATAAAATATTTAAAATTACGATCGAAATATCAAATTGTAAAATAAGTGCTGAGAAATTTGATACGAAATTTCAAATCTCTTAATGGAAAATTTGAAATCAAAGCTAGTTTTGAGAATAACAATGCGTTTGCGTTTATAGCTCAACAGCCATTGGAAAAGTTATATGGCGATGATTATACATTAATTAATAGTCAAATTGATATATTAAATAAAGATAATGAATATTTGAAGCAACAGAATAGATAATCTTGGTTTATTATACGTAATTGGAAATAGCATGCTTGAACATAGTTATTTAAAAGAATTTAACAATGGATTTCATTTAATAAGCTTTGAATGGACAGCAAAGCAAATGATTTGGAAAATTGATGGCAATGTTGTGTTTAACGTAAATACTTATAGATATTTTAATATATCTAACAATCAAATGTATTCTCAAAAAGGACTATTTGATCCGAAATTCATTCTCATTATTTCTAATGAGTTTAATTCGTGCACAAAATTCGAAAATATAAATAAAAATGTTAAAACATCATATTTTATTATTGATTTTATAAAATATTATGAATGGATTGAAATCTAATAATTGATAAGTATTAACAATAACCTATCGAATTCCAATAATTATAATCCATCGAACTGTCGGAAATAATTTTATGATAATTTTTATTCATTTTACACGACAGTATAACGTTTTAATTTGCGCAACGTTTCGACACTGACACTTCTAGTCATCATCAGGCGACTTATGCTGTTTTAACTTATTTTTTAAAAATTAAAAATTTAATATTAATAAAATTCAGGACAAAAAGGACACAAATAAACTTCACAAAACTAGAAACTTTAATGAAAAGATCGCAAAAGCTATGTGTTACTAACAGGACTTGTTTATTATTATAGGCAAAACTATTCGGTTTTAAATTTCAGTTTAAAGGGAATCTTAGCGTCACTTATTTACAGTAATCTACACCTAAAAATTTTCATTAAATACATTGTGCATATTACACCTAATACATTGTGCTGATTTGGGTTATTAAAGTTTCGTAAAGCTAAGTTTTATGAAATTAAATTATTAATTTTTGAAATAATTTATTTCGAATTTAAATTATTATTTGTTATTTTTTAAAAGATTTATATTTTCAATTAAACTTATTTTAATTTTTCTAATCAAAATTTATAAAATTGGAGTTTTTGCGATTTTTTGGAGTGAGTCACTATTAAATAAGACGTTAAAAAATATAGTTAAACTGAAATTTAAAACTGCATAGTTTAGACTAAAATAATAAACATAGAACGTTAGTAACATATAGGTATTGCACTTTTAAATTATTCCCTTTAAACTGAAATTTAATACCGAATAGTTTTGCGTATAATAATAAACAAATCCTGTTAGTAACACATAGCTTTTGCGATCTTTTCATTAAAGTTTCTATTTTTGTGAAGTTTAGTTGTGTCCTTTTTGTCCTGTATTTTAATATTATTAAATTTTTAATTTTTTAAAAATAAGTTAAAACAGCATAAGTCGCCTGATGATAACTAGAAGTGTCAATGTCGAAACGTTGCGCAAATTAAAACGTTATACTGTCGTGTAAAATGAATAAAAATTATCATAAAATAACTTATCGATTAAGTTCATTAATGATTCCAATACTGAGAAAAAGCTCAATTTTAGTAAAAATTATTTAGCTTTCGTCGAGTCAACAACACACAAATTGTTGATAAGTTAACACTTAAAAGGATTATATTAGCGAATCTGATTACATGTGTGATTAGTTTTAACGCGAATTAGTTTTGATTATGTTATTTTAAATAATATTTGATCCATTTCTTTCCTATTTTCATTATTATTTAAGTCTATTTTATAGAATTTAACCAACTTTTAGTCCATTTATAGTTTATTATTTGTAATTTTTAGGCTTTTTTAAGCTCTATTTGTACAGAATTATATTATATTAAGCTCATATTATGTCAATCTCTTTAATAAAGACTTATCCTCAAAAAGAATTTTCAAAAAACACTCCTATCTTCAAAAAACCATTTATTAAAATAAAGAAAAAATTTCTTAATAAATATAATGACAGAAATTTCAAATCCAATAGCTCTTTTGAACAAAGTGAGCTAAAAATCTATTAGAAAGTCAGCTATCTGTGAATATGTTGTTCTTGTTATATTTTAAAAGCGATATAAACTTAAAAACAAATTAGAGACTTTGTTTTACTTCAAAAATAACTGAATATCGCTTAAAAATATTATAATATTTATTCATGTGAAGAACTTTGTTAACGGATTTCTGATTATATAGAAATATATGTTGAAGACTTACATATAATAATCATTTTATAGACGTACTAATATAATATATGTGCTGAATAAAGTTGCCAAGATTTTGGCAAACCTAACCGAACCGTTTTGAGACATAAAAATTTTAAACTGAAACCTTAAAACCACCGAATATTGTTGATTTAATTAAATCATTGTTTAAACCAATTTATATTAGTAAAAGTTCTTTCATTTTAATATAATTTACATAATGTATAATATTAATAATTAAACACAATTTAAAATTTTATAAATTATGCAAGAATTCTTCAAGAGTTTGTAATTACATTAAAATGTAAAAACTGCTAGAGTTAGTGTTAGGTATATAATTTCATTGAAAAAGGTAAGAAATATTGTAATTTTATATCATTATTAGGTCATTTTCAAAAAGTTTAGTTGTAAAATATCAAAAAAATTGTTAGAGGTTTAAAATGCGGTTTTCTCACTATAAAGAATTAAAACAAAACCGATAAATATAGCATAATGGCAGCGTAAACCAAAACAAAGGTAACTTTAGTTCTTATCATAATAAAATAATCAAATGTGAATTATTTCTTATTAACAATTAGTTGTTAATCCAATTAACAAGAATAAAGTGCTCATTAAAGGTTTTTCAAATAAATCCGTATTCATAACTCATAAATAATATATTGATATATTTTTATAACTTCCTTACAATTAAAGAGCTGTTGAAAAAATGCTTAAATAGCATGTGATTGTTCTTATAATTATTAATAACAGGATATTCAATTAGTGAAGCAAAATTTATTGATACTTTAAATAAAGTTTCTGTAAAATTGTTTTATATATTAATCGAAGTATTATCCATGCTTTGGCTGAAGATTATGGTATAAAATTTAAGTAATTAAAGGTTGATAAATAAAAAGGATAAAACCTTTTGAATTTTATTTATAGTGAGTTACATGAAAATTATTTGCGTATGTAATAGTGACAGCATTTAATATGTGAAATAGCTTTAAATAAATAATATTTGTTTGATAAGAAAGTATTTTATGATAAAATATTATGGCTTTGAATGAAAAAGTTGTATATTTCTTAATTTTATTTGTTGTAATTTTCAAAATGAAATACGAATCGTATTTTGCGGAAATTGGGACTTAAAATGGAGTGAAGATTTTCATGGTTATTAGATACAAAAGTTTGGAACATAAGTAATTTTATTTCTGGTAATATAATACAATAAATTAAATAAAAAAATTAAATAACTAAAACTAAATAAAATTAAAATTTTATTAATATTTTAAAATCAGGTTATGAATGTGTTACCGAGAACTATATTTTAAAGAACAATTCGATAGTTTTAAAAGCGGACAAAATAGATAACATTTATAGCGAAACACCACTCTGTAAAATAAAGTCTGTACAAATTAAAACGAAAATTGGATTTCTTTATGGAAAATTCGAAATCAATGCAAGTGTTGAGCATAACAATGCGGTTGCGTTTATAACACTTCAACCTATAAATGAGTTGTATGGCATAAAACAATCATTCATTAATGGAGCAATCGATATATTAAAGAGTAATTATCAATATTTGAACGAAATTATACGAAAATCTTGGTTTGTTATACGTTATGGAAATTATATGGGAGATGGAGTACAACTAAATTATAGAATGGAAAGGAATCTTAGCAAAGGTTTTCATTTAATAGGTTTCGAATGGACAACAAAGCAAATGATTTGGAAAATCGATGGCAATGTTGTATATCACTTAAACGTTGATAGATATTTTAACATGTCTTATAATCAAATGTATTCTAAAAAAGGACAACCATTTGATCATAAATATTGCCTCAGAATTTCTAATGAGTTTTATTCCAGCACTAATTTCGAAGAAATTAATGAAAATTTTAAAACTTCTGAATTTATTATTGATTTTATCAAATATTATGAATGGAACGAAACTAAACAGTTGGACAATAATATCGATTACACAACTTATAATACTATTTACGATTCAAACAATGGCTCAAATCTAAATTTATATAACAATGACGTAACTAACAATAAAATTCTAAACATTATCTCATTTATTTTGATTGGTATAATATTAATCGCATCACTTATCATTCTTTTCTTTAAGTTTAAAATTTTTAAAACAAAATTGCTTTCAAATCAAAGCATAAATGTTAGCTTTCATAGAAGTTCATTAAATTCTTATTTAACAAATGACGATAATTATGAAAATTAATATAAACACTTCGAAAGTAATTATCATAAACTGAACTAATAATAACTGTTTTCCTTCGAAACAGATTAATTTACTATATATTTCCCAAATATAATTATATAATATTATTTAAATTAAAATTAAAATTTAGATTATCTATTATATTATTTTCTTAATCACAATAATATGTTAACTGTCATTTTATGCAACCAAAAATCTTATTATTTATTTAACAAAATTAGTATAAGATAAAATAATTCTAAAGATACGAGGGATGTGACGTGTTTTGATTACGTATACTGAGTTCTGTATACATAATACTAGTGTTGTTTTGCTTTTTGAAAATCAAAAGTAAAATCAAAAATAATTTCATATTTTGATTTGGATTAATTAAAATCAAAATACAATCAAAATTAAATTAACTTTGGAAAATACAATCAAAATACAATTTAAATGAAAAATGTTTTAAAAAATCAAAATTAAAATATAAATAACAAATATTTTTAATTTTGATTTTCAAAATCAAAATACAATCAAAACTGTAAATTTTTCAAAAATACAATCAAAATACAATCAAAATTAAAAATATGACTAAATGCAAAATCAAAATACAATCAAAATAGGAAATGTTATTGCGAAACAACACTAGTTCTAAGTTAACTTTTGTAATCGCTATTTTTTTCAAGCAGTTTTCATTTTTTTAATTTTTAAATAGCCATTGAGTTTATATTTACTTAAAATTTAAGTTTTAAATTTCTTTCATCCAATATAATAATCAATTAGATATTATTTGTGATAAAATATTAATTATGTCTCAAATCTAATAAAAAGCATAAATCGGGAAATTTTCTGGATTATCATTATTTGTCTTATTTTCAGGAAAATCGGGAAAAAAGAATTAGTTTAATTGTAATTATGTATTATTGTTAGACATCACAGAAGAACAAGCCGAAGATTACACTTTGTAAAAGATTCGGGATTATACTGAAAAATTGAATCCCTAGTTATTATTTTGTGAGAAAAACTAGACTATTTTGTTGAATCATAAATCATTAAAAAAGTTAATTTGGTAAATAATTAATAATTTATCTATATTTTTTGGTGAATCTACCATCTAATTTTAACTTCGCAAACAAAATTATCAATCTTGTTTGAAAATCTGAAGTATTTTCAAAGCATAATAGAAAACTGGCAAAGAAAAATTTTATTATAAAATATCAATGTGATTAAAATTTTTAATCAATATTACAAAAAAAAGAACTCCAATATGTTATAAGTTGTTTTCTCTGGCATAATAAATTTAATAAAGTTCAGAAATATCAAAATCTTTAGTTTTTTGGAAGTTTTATACTTAAATCTTGTTTATAAAAAGCCTTTTAACATTATTTTGTTATTAAAACGTTTTTAGATAAAATTTTGTTGTTACAAGAGAGTTGTGGATTTTACACTATACTCGTTCTCTAATTATCATATTTTAAAATGTTAAATAAACTTTTATTTTTAAATTATTACTGATAACCAAATCAAATCCAATTTCTAACATTAAATATTTTAACTATTAATACGACCATGAATTGAAATGAATACAATCGTAATCGAAAATATGAATGAATGGTCATATAATGATAAATGAATTGGTATCCAATAATGATATCACAGACACCTACACAGTTTCAATATCTGTACTATGGATATCATAAGAAATGCCTGAATTCTGAAATGATAATCAATGAGTAAACCAAATCAATACACACTTAAATCAATTACTAATACTCGTGAGTTTTCACAATTAAAGACAATTTAATTTCAACGAGTCTATTAATGAAAAGCATGTAAAATGCATAAAATGTAAATCGCAATTTTTTAGTTGATGCTTAAACCTTGAAATCTGCATTGAAAGTGAAGCATTGCTTTCAATCACATGTAAGCATTAGGTAAGTATTTAATACATAAATAACATATTAATAATAGTTAATACTAATAACTAATACTAAAATGAATGACTTATTTTATGGCACATCACTATAAAAACATGTAATTATAAATTATTTATGTACGCCCTTTTTATACGCCCTAAAAATAGCATATGTTAACACAAATTAATTAATATAAAGTTAGGTATAATAAACAATATGTGCTATGAGTTTTAGCGCTGATTAAAGACTGTGACTTTAGGGTCACTAAAAATTAGATATTATATTTTTATAATATAAACATTTTTAAATTTCTAATAATAAATTGGTAAAAAACTTATTTTATTTAGCTATAATTTAACACTTTTAAGTTAATAAGAATTTCATTATATAGAACAAAATAGTGCGGAATATAAAGCCGATATGGAAGTTTTATTTAAGGAAATAGATAGAAAAAAGAAGGATGATTATCACATAATATTGATGTCATCACAAGATATTCCTATATTCGTTATTTTGTTACTTGTCATATTTTCTGGTTTATTGGCAGTTATATGCTGTTTAAGCTGTTACTGCTATTTTAGTTAGAAGAGGAATATTAGTTCACGAGAACGTAAAAGGAGGATTAAAGAATAAAATAGAGCTAGAATTAACAAAATTGTTGAATCTAAAACATAACAACACAAACATAACACATTATTTCATAATGATTCACTATCATTTTTTAATCATAATATTTTAATAGAGGTTATTGATATTTGGGATGTGGACGACACAGCGGTTGTACGGTCATTAAGGTGGAGTCCTATGGCTGTCCAGGATATTTTGGAGGATATGGTAAATGAGGAACGTAAAAGATGGGTCAGAGAAGAAGCTTATTTGGATTCAAAAGAGCAGACACCAAAGAATTTGGCTAAGCGATATGTAAAGGATGAGTTGGACAGAATTAAAAGCGAGATTAAGGAATCGAATTTAGTGGGCGGAATTCCGAGAGATGCGTTTTCGAAGAAAAGTGCTGTTATGACGTTAGAATTAGAAAGAAAAATTGCTTTATTTGTAGAGAGGTTCTTAGGAATCCAAAGATGTGTATCTATTGTTACGAGTATTTCTGTACTTCTTGCATTGGCGCTACAATTCAGGAGGCTGGGCAGTGCTTTTACGCGCAAAGAATGAGAGGTGCAAAGTGGACAATGTAACTTGTTACCAAAATCATAAATCGTAAATGTATTAGCCTTTAAAATTTGAAAATTCAAATCAATTTCTTTACCGCTTAGCTGCAACCAAAATTGTTTGTCATATTCATTAAAATTACATGACAATGTTTTTGTCAACTTAATTGGACATGAACTACAACATGGTATCACAATACCAAAAGTTTCCAATAATTTTTTGTTTATTTTTATACTATTCCATATATATTCACTGTCTCTCAGAATAACCTCTAATTTTGCCAATTCATTTGCCAAATATACTGCAATCGTTACATCTGTACTTAATTTCCCATTTCTCGCTAAATTTTCTAATTCAAATTTCTGGTTTGTCAAATCTCTCACCAATTTGTCAAACATCGTTAATTAAGCTAAGACTAGAAACTATCGATTATTAACGACTTTCAGATAATTACATGCATTATTAACTCCCTATTCTCTATCCAAATGATTTAAAATCACATTCCGTTCGAAATCAAACATTTGGACAAAATAACACTATAATCTTTTAATCGCACCATATTTGTATATTCTTTTTTTATTAAAGTTTTATCTAATTTTGCATATTATAAATACTCATTCTCTATCTTTTTTTCTCTAAAATAGAATAAAGGAATTTAAGGGAAATTTAATTTCCATAAAATTAAAAATTTAAAATTGAAATGAGATCTAATAATAAAATCTTTTAAAATATCTACTTGCTATGCAAAAAAATTAACGAACTAATCATAAATTTCTCTTTATTATTTTAATATATTTTATTTGTTTCATAAATCAAAATAAACTTATCAATTATGATTTAAAAACAATATTCGTTGTTGAGTTGAAAACCAATAAAAAAATTTTCAAAAATTGTTGTAAGTTACATATTAAATTTTTAATTTTAATTTACAGGCTCTTTTGGCTTTTTTCTCTCTATCTTCTTTGATATTTTTCATTCAATAATAGTGTTACGCTGGTTACTATAAAATTTTATTTTTTTTAAATGGTACTTATGTTATGTTTTTTAATGTATGCTAAATATGAAAAATGAAAGTCGGAGAAAAACTACAATCAATCAGAGATGATAAGAATCAACAAATTAATATAAGCAAAAAAGTATAGTTAAACAAAGAAATTGAAAATAATTTTATTTCTGACAATAACAGAGATATATCAGGAGCACAAAAGTAACTAATATTTTGTCTTATAACTTTTTCCTAATTTGTTTATGATTTTATATTTTTTAATTTTCTATTATAATTCTTATTTATTTACTTTTATTTTACATTTTTTGATAAGTATTGGTTCAACTTATGTTTTAAAAATATTTTAAAATTTTGAATATATTGAATGACGATCGAGTTATTAAATATTATCTATTTTTGCTTTAAATCATATATATAAAACTCATAATTTGTTTGTATATCCTTCCTTTAATACACTCCTCCCCTGGAGGCCACACCCCCTCAACAACTATATCATTAGGTCCAGAACAATGAGTAGTGATCAAATGGAGGGGATAGGAGGGGGTGGCTCCCCCTTTGGGGGGTTTAGGTGGGAAAATATTTCAAATTGGGGTCAGTGTAGGGTCATATTGGGTCGTGCTAGGGTCAAGGTTTGTAATATGGGTCAGAGTGGTCGGGCGTGGCGGGGATGTGGGTCGAGTGGAGAGTCAGATGGTGGACGGGTTGGTGGTTCGGGTCGGGGTGGTGGGTCGGGTCGGGGTGGTGGGTCGGGTCGGGGTGGTGGGTCGGGTCTGGGTGGTGGGTCGGGTCGGGGTGGTGGGTCGGGGA
>JAQGAW010002097.1:0-16342 GCA_034698025.1 Phthiracarus crinitus | reverse complement strand
TGTCATTTTTGACGATTTTTAAGTCATTTTAATAGGCCTTAAAATCAGAAAATAAGGTCATTAACGTCGCGCCCTTATTTATTATGTAATTTGTTTAGTTTTTTAAAAATCATTCGTTTTCAACAAGTTATAAAATTGATAGAAAACATTTAAAGGAAAAATATATTTAGAAAAATAATTTATTTCTATAAAAAATGTTAACCTCAATGATCATAAGCCTCTGTTAACCAACTAAAATTAATAAAACGAAAATTTGTTAAATTTAAATATAGAGATATTTTACCTAAACTATAGTGTTCAATAATTAACAGAAATTGTGATTTTTTTTCTAACTAAAAAGTTTGTCCCTATTAAAAGATTTTTCTAATGACTTTTTATGTTTCAAAATTTGGACAAAAAAATAAAATATTTTCTAAATTGTAATTTAAGACTTTTTTGGAATAAAGATATTTATCTATTTTCTGATATTCTCTGATATTCCGTTTCTGCTAATATATCCACTCTAGATACTTTTTAAATCATGCTCAAGGTAATTATGAATGATTTACTTAATTTATTTGCATAAATTCTTTTGTCTTTTAAGTACTGAGTTTATTAAATGAATGCAATCTAATTAATTTTTTCAAATAAATATATACTTAAATTGATTGCATTAAAATTGCGATATTAATTAATTTAATGTTTGATTTAAAACAATTTGAACTCAAACCGAACTGAATCAGAGGACATTCATTTTAAAAATCCACAATATTGTTGTCAACCAATAGATTCAATTTGCAAACAACGGAAATACACTTGAAATTCCAATCAGTACAATATTTATCTAATTTTGCATTTGTGATATTTATAAAATATCAATAAGTGAATATTTTTTCACACAAAATCATAAATTACTAAATTGTATTTAATTCTATCATATAAGAAGTAAACATTTCAAAAATCTGTTGATCGAATTTACTGTCCAATCATATCAAGATTTTGTTTTAGAAACCTTTGCAACAAAAAAATTTGTTGTCAATAAATTAGAAATCAGTAATATTTGATTATTAAAGATTCTGAAGTGAGATATCAATATGCCATTACTAAGGCATACAGTATTTGCTGATTTCTTAAATGTCAAATTTAATCTGAGATTAAGTTCATTTAACAAATAAGTTAACCACGCAATTCATTAACTAATTTAATGATCGAACTAAGTTTATAAGATTTGCTTAAAATTGTAAATCATTAATATAAAATACTTTAGATAACAATCAAAAGTAATATATTGTGAATGATTATACTAAGTTCTCAAATTTTATCTCAATTTTAAATCAGAAAAAAATTTATTCCTTTATAGTTTTAACATTAATAAAAATTATATTTTTTATTTTAGTTATTAGTTTAATACAACTATATTTTTGATAACAATTTCAGTGAACTTTTATGTCTATTGTCAGACACTGCTGTGTTTGGAAGTAATTTTCGAAATAATTTACAGCAATCATTATTAAAGGCTTTATTCGGAGAGGCATCGTATAAACAATTGAAAATTAATTGTCCAATAAATAAACTAATATTATATTAAACAAAAAATTGTTTTCTTGATTTATTGTAATTTTCAAACTTTTTTCTCTACCAAAACTAAAGGTTCCGACAGTTCCAAATATGTCAAACCGCGCCAAACCGCCAAAAATAATTTAGAAATAGTAAACCACCACAATTTTTATAATGAAAACCGCAAAACAAAAACAGCGGTTCCAACCGGCGAAACCGCTATACCGCCAATAATTAAGGATAGTTTTCCGGGACTAAAAAGTGGTAAAAACGGAAGGGAATCGAGAACTAAAAATTTATTAAAACCGAGATATCACAAACTTAAGAGAAGTCGCGTACTCGTGTCGTGAAATCATCACATATATAGCAAAAACGGAAAATTTATTCAAAATATGTAGATTTTCCGGGATTATCCTATAAACTGCCAAAACCTGGAAAATCCGGGAAAATCCGGGAAAATAAAAATAATTTTAATTATTTAGTTATATTTAATAAATAATGATGAGAGAAAGCTCAGCTCAGACAAGCTAGCTTAACGCTAGCTCAAGCTCAATAAAAAGCTCAAATGATATATTTAGTGTGAATCTAAAGCTCCAAGCTCAGAGACCCTCATAAATATAAGCTCAAGCTCAAACTTTTGTCCATTGAGCTTCTTGAGCTTGAAAATTTCATTAATAAACAAAAATTACATAAAATTTACCCAATTTTATCCAAATATACCTTAGTCAAATTAAATTTTTTACTATTTATATAAATTATAACATCGAATATCACATAAATCAATATTTTAGTTAATATGAATAAAATGTTACTATTATTTATTTATAATTATTTGTTTTCAGAAAAAAATTTTTGACTTGTAAGCTCAACATTAAGCTCAGGTGTACGGAAAAATCATTAAGCTCAAGCTCAATTGTGAAATTTTTTTTGAAGCTCAAGCTCAAGGCTTTCAAATTTTGAGCTTAAGCTCAGGAGTTTAAAGCTCAAGCTCAGCAAAATGGATGAGAATCATTACATATTAATCTTCCGGTCATATTATTAAAGAAAAAATGCCGTATTTTCCACGAAATCACTATCCTTCTATCAAATTAATTAAAAGAATGTTTTAACCACTTTGTACTATTAAAAATCGTCGTTCATTTTGATAAATTAATTTATATTTTAATTATTATGGTTATATAAGCAAAAATAGTAAGAAATTCAAAGTCAATAAAATTTGAATTAGAGATTGAATTTAGGAAAAAAATGTACTCCAACTCCAACCAACTCCAATAGATATTCACTCCAAATCTACACCAACTCCACAAAAATCTTAAATCTTACTCCAACTCCATTATATTTTTAAATATGAAATCCTACTCCAATTAGCTCACTAGAGTCTCATTCCAACTCAAACACTATTTTTTGAGTTAAAGTTTAGGATTGCATTTATAAATCATGAATAAAGTAAACAAATTTCACGCTATGTTTGCAAACATTTAAATAATGAAATTTTTTATCTAACTTTTTAAAATTCAGATATATGGATTTGACCCTGTCCGTCTGTCTGTCTGTCCGTCACACCCTATAATGACCCCTATCTTTATATTTATTAAGGAATTTTTTCTTTATATTAATTAAGGGATTTTTTTCAAAAAAGACTCCTATCTTCAAAAATATTTTTCAAAAAGAACTCCCATATTAAAAAAATCATTGTTTAAACAAAATAAAATTAATAAAAATGAGTGGCATATTTCGTTTTTCTGTGGCATATTCCGTTTTTCGGAGTGGCATATTGATAAATAATTTTAATAAATATAAATAATAATTCATACCCATCTTTTTTGCATCTACACGATTATGATTAAAGAAACGCTAACACTCTCGTATATACTTTCTGTCTTAATTTTCTTATGAGAAAAAACCATTGCATAGACTTTGCTACCCATCAATTCATTTACCTTTTTCTTCAAATCCTCTGGTTCCTTCACTCCATTGTTAAAGGCTTGATCAAATGACGAAAAAAATATCAAAACCATCATTAATAAAATCAATAAAAATTATACAGTCAAACACCGGCATATGTATCAAAATATTTCTAATAAGTACCATCAAAAAGTGGTATATGCCACTTTATATGCAGTCAAACACCGGCATATGTTACAAAATATTTCTGATTATTACCATCAAAAAGTAGCATTGGCCACTTTATATTCATTCAAACACCGGCATATGTTACAAAACAATTCTATTAATTACCATCAAAAAGTTTTTCGGAGTGGCATATTTAGTTTTTCTGAGTGGGATATCCCATTATTCGGAGTGTATTATTCGTTTTTAGAGTGCCATATTCCAATTTTTTATTGGCATATTCCATTTTTAGTATTGGTATATCCCGTTTTTTTGGATTGGCATATACCGTTTTTACTGAATGGCATATTCCGTTATAAAATATTAACAATGAAAGTAGGGGTATATTTAATTTCCTATTTATTTTATAAATCAGATTTTATACTGTTTTAAAGACTCCTTTTGAATTATAATACAATATATTTAACATTGATCAAAAATTAGAAATTCTTTGTTGTGAAAGTACTTCAATTAAAATTCGGCTCATTCCTTATTCAGACATCATAGAGTAAACTTCTTTTTTAGTTCTCTAAATATTCCTAAAATATATCTTTCATTAAAATTAGTGAAGTTAATTCTAAAGTTGTTAATAGTTACTACTCATTGCTGCTATTTTTGGTGATAGTAGCAAATTATGGTGATTATATCTTATTACATCTTACGATGAATCGATTTATCCGAATTATGTCCCTAGTTTTTGGAATTAAATTTTATGTATTTGGATTAAATATAAATAAATAAATAAATAAATTAGAACTCTAAACTCCAAAATCAGATATTGCGACCGTTTCGATCTTGTTTTATAATGGAAACTAAAATTTCCATTCCATGAAGGAAATTGTTATCCAACTCCAATAAATATTTTTCCGACTCTAACCATTAGTAAAAAGAATTTACTCCAGCTCCACTCCATTCCCATTCATTTTTTAATTTGTAACTCCAACTCCACTATTTCTAAGCATTTTTTTTCAGCTCCAACTCCACTCCATGGAGTTGGAGTTACAATTTCTATCTCTAATCTTGAATCTATGCTTTAATAGTGGATTAATTTCAATAAATAACTTAAAAGTTGCTGCAGAAGAGTAAACTATATATTTTTACTAATAATATTAATAATTTATTAAACTTTTTAATCACTTAATTATTTTTATCTAAAAATTGATTTGTAAAAATTGAATGGAGAAATATCTAAAATTGTTTGACGGTTAAGCGGATTATCCGCTGTTTTTTCGCATAAAAAGTTTAACCGTCTAAAACCACAAAATCCTAAAATTTACAAACCGTAACCTCTACCCTAAAACCGGTTGTCTAACCCCACCACCGAAATTTTTCTTCTTTAATAATAAATACAAATTACTAAATATAAATGAAAATAAGACATTTTGTTTTACCTGATATGTTCCTTTTTAGTCATTAAGTTTAAATTTGGCCTAAGTTTTGACCTAGTCCTTGTTAGCATATTAGTAGAGATCGGAAAATGTGGAAAAAAGTATTTTTGGGGACAATTTTCAACTTTCAATTTCGAATTTTAATAATTATATTAACAGCTTTATTCAATGTATATTATATTCATTATTTTTTGCATAATCATCAAAAATTATTCAATTTGGACTTATAAAATAAATAAATTTCCACACTCTATAGATTATAAACCAGTCGAATAATAAATAATCTTTACTTTTTTTCAAAAGCTTGTCTGATAAAACCAACAGTAATTAAAATTAAACACTATTATTACAGAAATCTAATCAAATTGAATGCTTACAAGAATAATAGCAATAAAATTTAATGATTTAACCTATTATACAATCTTGTATCACTAATTCAATTAAACTAAGATGCATATTAATCCCACACAGGTTTCAACACACATAACGTATTTAATTATTCAATGCAGGAAATCGAGATATGAAAAATTAGTGTTCAAACTTATGGGTGAAACATTGACTTAAAGGAAGCAAACTGTAATAATTTGTAATTTGATATACAGTATAACTTGTCAATTAATAAGTCAAAAGTAAGATTTGCGTTTCTACGCATCATTTTTCCTGAATAATTTAGAATTAAATTAAGTGAACTATAAATTTGGGTTTATGTATATAAATTTTTTCCATTTCAAGAAAAAAAATGCTAATCAGTCGATCTTATCGATTGGTGTACGTGATGTAACTCCATATTTTATATCTATATAAAAGTATGTGTCCCAATATTTATATTCATAAAGGGTTTGGTTAATATTTTATATATCGATTCTTAGCTTTATTGACAGTTTCATTGAAATTTAAAAAAATAGCTCGAAAATATAACCCAGACGTACTGCAAAATTAGGCCAAAAATAATGCCAAATGGGAATGTAAAGAGTGATTAATTAATATGTACATCACAAATTAATTACAATATTTGTTTAGAATATAGAAACCTTAAACTATCCTTCTTATTATTGGTTTAACGAAAAATATTCATATATTAATTTTTAATATTGAAATATTTTTTCAGTATAGTGGAAATAACGACAACTGTATTTTAAAACAGTTTTTATAATTTAGATTTAGGCAAATTAAAATAACCTTACATGTTATTTAATTACTGTAAGCATCAAATATCGAAAAAATGATCCATATATGTGACAGGAATGTTTGATTATAAAATAATATATGCTTTATATTTATTGACGAATAAAAATTCACATAAATTGTTCTCAAAAATTTAAAGTTTCATTGAGACTGTGATGAGACTTTTGATAATCCTTATAGAATGAGATCCTTGAACCTTTTTCTTCAAAAAAGTGTAAGAGTAATGAACGTTTCAAATTTGTGCAGAAAATAGTTTCTTACGCGCCGTCCATTAGTCACACTTTAAGTTAACACGTTCTTAATCTTACACGACTGTGATTACACATATAATTACTTAAGAGTTAGAAAATGATTTTTTCCTAAAATACTGTTTTTTCTTTAAGGTTTTATAATTTCGCATTTCATTCCAATTAAATCTAATAAAATCAATGTATTCGATACATTTTACAGCACAAATTAAAAATAATTAATTTTTTCAAATAAATTAAAAAATAAGCATAAAGTTTTTCCTTTATTTATTAACTAAAAGTAAGATTAGCACAATAAATAAATGTTAATTTACTTTTAAAACGTTTTATCGTATCAAATCAAGTCAGGGTTTTTAGTGTTAATTTTGCGTTTTACAAAAAAATAACTTTTACTTCTCGATCATATGGTATATGAATAAAACATTAATTTTTTATGTGTCAATAAATCTAATATAGTTATTTGGTCACCACATAAATCAGCGAAATTGAAAAAATTTCAGACAGTTTATCAAAATTGTTAAAGTGTGAAAAACTCTCGTTATCTTTCCTAAGAATTTAAATTTATGAATATAATGTCAATGGTATTCTGTTTTAAATAATTTATCTAAACTTTGCTAACTTCAAGCCTTAAAACCAGAGACTAACTGACAATTTGTGGGAATCGAATCACAATAAAACCAAATGACATATTATTTTTGTGAGTGCGGTGTATCTAAGTTTTCGAATGATTAAATGAATTTGTTCGTGACATTTAGATGTTGATTAGAATAAGTAAAAGATATATATAAACGATTATCTCTTTTTTATATAATTCAGGGCAAAATTAATTTTATATAGTTTAGAAATAAAGGTTTGAAATTACATTAACTTTTTACAGTTAAAATAATCGGCTCATCTTATTTCATATTCTTTATTTTTTTCTCATTAATCATTTAAATAGTATTATTTTGAAATTTTAAACGTTTGATTACAAACTCGTTTAGATTTATTTTGCATATATTTATAGTCAAGAAATTAAGTTTTTAATATTTTTACTTTAAAGCAATGTGTTTAAAACACACACCGAAATCAAATACTGTAAATATTTTTTAAAATTTTAAAAATTATAATGCTTCCAATTAGTAAACAATTCAAGTTTCGTTTCTCTTAGGTGTGGATTGACATAACTTTATATCACAATGTAACAGAAATAAAAAGTATGTTTAAAACTTATATGCAAATTATTATGCATTAATTTTTAGGACATACCAAACTATTGCGGTTCCTTATGTGATGAAACACTTTGTTTGCTCGAATAATTCTGCCATTAATTAGAAAGAAATTTATAGCTGACTTGAAATAAGTCAACCATTGGATTTTGCATGTCTATATGAGTGTATGTATGCATGTAAGTAAACACATCTAAACATTAATAAAGGGATTTAAAAAATTGAAAAATTTTATGAGCTAAATATTCGCTTTGAAATGAACGTATTATGAATGTTCGTTCTTGTTTTTACTAAAAAATAAAGCTGTAATTATATAACTCAATTCAAAGAATTAATAGCATGGCTAATTAATACCCGAAATTGAATTCAATAAATTAAATACGCATAACTACTTAACTCTTACGTAAAACATTTTAATTAAATGCTTTTAAATAAGATAAGTTACTCCTAGATTAAGATAAGCGAACTCAATTAATATTGATATGTTAGCCAGTAATCACTATTGTTATGGAAAAAGTAGTTACAACTTAGTTGTGTTTTATCTCTTGAACAATAGAGATTTAAACTCACCCAAACGTATTTAATTTGAAAAAATATGATTTATTATATTATAAACTTTTTTTAAATGTTTTTGTCAAGAGCTAAAAAATAATTTTAAAATATAAAAAACTAAATTAAAAACTAACTCTCACTAGTCTCGAGATTTTAAAAACACTCAATAATCTCGAGAGACTTCAAATACAATTGAAATAGAAAGTCTCGGCCTGAATCTCGAACCTTGAATATACAATCCTAATATAAATAATTTTGCTATAATGACATAAAATGCAGAGGTGTTCGTGTAAATGTTGTTTTACATATTAGATACTTTGTAAGTCAATTATTTTTAAAACAAGATCGTTTTAAGATTAGACTATTTTATTTTATTAATATTAAAAGATTTGGCATTTTTATGGAAAAAAATTTGATTATAACGACGTTAGAAATTGGGTTGTTTTTTGAAATATTTTCGATAACAATATTTGAATAACGATGTTATTTGAACGGTTTGGCATTATTTTATTTGTTAAAAATCCATTTAGAGAGCAATGAGGGTCACTAAACGATCGTTTAAACACAAAAATTATACCTGAATTTTTTTTATAGATATTCATAAAAAAAACTTTAATTGCGTTATAAAAAGTTGAAAATTTCAAAATTTGAGGTGAAACTTTTAAATTATTGTACATGAGATTAAGTTAATTAAATGAATAAATTATTATGATATTAAATTCGTAAAAAAATAATTAAGTAAAAAAATGCTTTCAATTGAAAGGAGAAGCACTTTGGTTGGAAACTACACGAACACAAGGTTATTTTACAATTGTAATAGAAATGAGAAAAATTTTTAGCTGACTTTCTCGGAGAGAAGTCGAGCTTATGGATTTGACCTTGTGTGTCTGTCTGTATGAGCGCTTTCTTTATATTTATAAAGGGATTCCATCTGTTCTTTATATTAATTAAGGGATTTGATATCTTGCATAGTATTGACTTAATGACTAGTTCTATAACTTTTCTATAAGCAATTGGAAAGTCAGCTCTCTGTGAATGTGTCGTTCTTGTTTAAATATGCTTTAGTAAAATTTAAAATCTTCAATGAAATATATAAGCATTATTTCTGCATTTACCTATGTTTATCTAAGATTATAATTTCACTGATTAACAGAATTAAACTTAAAGTATTAACAAATATCATCAATAATAAATTCAATAAATAAATAATATGAATTTTAAATAAATATTTTGTGAATTATACAGAATGTTCAATGACTTTTTAAAATAATTAATATAAAGATTCTTTAAAATATCTATTCTTTAAAATTTCTTGAAAATATTTATAACATGGCCTTATATTTTGAGCAAGAGTAAATAATCTGGATCACTTTTAACAAAAAAAAAACAAGCTATTTGGTAATTATTTGTATGAAATATAAAAATAACAGCAATTTTACTTTATAAAGTTTTAGCCCACTCTCTTGTAGGTAAGTCTGCCACTGTTTTTGGCAAAATATAAACGTCTGTCCATTAGTTTTCTATGTGTTAACATCTGACTTAAATTTAACTATAATATGAATAATTTTGATTTATCGCGATCATAAAAATCTGCAGATTTAACATCTATTAAAGAGCAAGTGAACAATCTTTGAATGTGTCGTTTTTGTTATATTAAAATGTATTTTATAGAAAATTTCTCCCATAAACTCTAATAACAATATGAGTTCATTATCATCTTTAAATATAATTTACTAAAGTGTAAAGGAAAATAACTGCTATATTTATATAATAAACTTTATAGAATTTTTTTAATAACATTTCTCATGATTATATTATTTATAATATTAACCATATTTGGAATAAGTTTTAAGCAACCATTTTCAGAATAACTCAGAATAAATATTTCATATATAATTAAACGTATAAATAAATTCTGTATTTTTAGACAAAATACAAATATATAGGCTAAAAGATAAGTAACTGAACAAAAAACTTTTTGTTAACATAGATTCGCTTTCAAATTTGCAGCATTGAAAGCATAATTTTCACACAACAGAAAATTATGTTTAATGTGTTTTTTAATGTTTTTGAATTATATTTAAATGATATGCATTTTGTATGATTTTTAACCTCAAAAGACTATTCAAATAACAGAATAGATTTAAAAAGTTCTGCAACTTTGATTTAATGCTTTTTGAATAGTGATTTTTGTTAATAAAGCGACAAAACTAAACTTTTAGTGTTCAAACCAACTATTTCTTTATACCTAACGATAATTATGATTTTGGAATACAGTGTAAATTGAATATGAAATTAAGAATTATTTATTCATACATTGTTCGATGAACTGAATTCTAATCGTTACGATAACATTAACATTAATTACTTTTTAATTATAATACTGTAAGCAATTAAAGTTTTTAACCGTTTCAAATAAATATATTTATTACTTTTAATCATTTTTAAATCAGATACGAAATAATGAAAATTATTTGTTATTAATTCTGAAATTGAATTTTGTATTAAAAGAGTTTATCTTTGATCACAACTAAAAAACGAATCCGAATCTTCTGCATAAATTTTAATTATTAGGGCAACGTTTTCTAATTTTAAAACTTAAATTGTTTATTTTCGCAGTGAAATTAATATTTTAGTTTTTAATCTATGCTTTTATTACACCATAGATTTACATACTAAGATAAGAACAGGTATTTATTAACGAAATTTATTTTAAGTATCATATTTTCACGAAATAAAAACAGTTTAATTTAAATTTGTTAACATTTTCGTGTGTATCATCAGTAAAAATATATTGTTTATTCACTTTATTTATGGGAAATGTTATTTACTGTTATTTTTATTCTTTGTTTTGTTTATCGAGTTGATATCAAAAAACACAAGTTCTCTCTGGTCTTCTTCATTATAAGCGCTGCGTGAAGAGAAATGAATATATTTTAAAAACTAGAACAACGAGTAACTACTATTTTATTTTTGATGTTTTTGTTATTATAATTTCGTACGATTTATCATGTTTTCTTTTGTGATTGATAACTATAAAAAACAACAAATAAAGCTGTAATGATACGTAAGTAATATTTTTATGATATATTCTTGGACTACTTTAAAGCTTAATTGCGATGTTATTTTGTTTGATGTCATTGAAGGTAAAATTAAATTTTATTTTCAAGGGTTTATTCTCATCGCTAACTGATAAATGTCTATTTTCAATTGGTTGGGAAAAATTTCAATATTTTTTAGAAAACAAGAACTACATCTTCATAGATATCAAATCTATAACTTACACGTTAGTTAAAAAGCACAGACGGACAGACGTGTGCAAAACCATAAGCTCGACTTCCCTAAGAGAATTTGAGTTAAAAAATTGTTCACATCGTATTTCGTAATTTAAAAAAACTGTTCATATGGCTTATACTTTGAGACAAAAAGCATCGTAGTTTGAAAAGAAGTCACTTTCTAATGAGTTTGGAATTTAGTTTAAAAGAGTTATGGGTAAAAACCTTAATCACTTCAACAAATTGATTTTCACCACACTTTCATCCCATTTTCATTATTAAATGGGCATATAATTATTGGCCTAAACGATGAAATTATTGTCAATTTATTTCCTTAGTCAACGCTCAATAAAGTATAAATATTTTTCCTTATTTCCGTACGAAAAGTAAAATAAATAAATAAGTTTATGGAAGAAAAATCTTTTATGAAAATTTTTTAACAAAAGTTATAAATACAAAAAAATTTCCTAAACGAATAAAAATCCTCTGTACGCGTTTTGCTTTCCTTTTTTCCTGCATAATAATTGATGGCATAAGAGGTTGCAATAAAAATTTCCTGTTGGCAATTCATGTCAGACTAAAACCGCTTTTCTTTTGCATGCAATGTCATCGAGTTTTGCGAACAGTGAATCAATACATTTAATTTGCATTTTCTAAAATCAAAAGGTTTACAGAGAAAAACAATTATATCCAGTCCATTAAACTTTGCTTTTACATCAAATTAGCTGCAATTAATTTGCAACAGACTAATAAAGTTAAAATAATCTAGAATAGTGTTTCTATCGCGTATCGATTAGTTATATAAAGTCGTTTCCTGAGCCTATTATTATACGGTTATTTTAATGTTAGGCTTAAGAAAAAAATTAGGAAATAGCCTATTCTTCTGTAAATCGTTTTATATTATTGACCCATTGATAGTAATAGCGTATTATTTTTCGCACAATAAGAATATTTATTAAAGTTTTCAATAAGGAAGAGAGGTGTTCATTCACTTAACGTTATTTGCGTATTGATTGAAGTGTGCGTTTTGAATGAGTATTGGTATTGCAAATATATCTCTCATCGATAACAATACTGTATTATAGATCTTAGATTTAAATAATTTCATTTGCTATTAATAGTAACCATTGTTTTAAAATAAAAATGAATAAAATAAATTCTGATTTCAATGCGCTATGAATAACATTATTAATTTATTGCTCATTAAGTAAGGAAAACAAAACTAAGACAAAAAATAAAATTTCTAGAATTGATTAGTAACATATTTTTGAAAACTAAGTTGTGATTAATTAAATAAAAAAAAAGTTCTTAAAATAATTAACTTAATTTTTTAAGTGGTAATAAATTTATTTGCTTCTTTTTTCTATTCTTTGATTTTTTTAAAGTTATAAAAAAGATCTTTTTCCAGATTTTTATTTATTCTATTTTATTAGTATCAATAACTTTATTCAACATTGATTGATCATCTGATAATCTTTATGCGAAGTAATCAATGTTTTATGTTATAAAACCAGTTATGTTAGTATAAGCGAAGTCAATAAATCAAAATTCTATCCTTGTATGAGTATAAACCACGCCATTATAAAAAGTTTTATATTTAAAATCAATAAATGGATATAAAATAAATGAGCTTATTTAAAGTTTATATAGTTATTAACAAGAGGTAAAATATTCTTTGATCAAAGAAAGTCAAAGAATATCATTTTTAATAAAGAATTAGCTAATTTTCTTTAATTTTCTCAAAGAATTTCCAAGAAATTACATTTTAATCAAAGAATTTTACAATTAAAATTTTTATTGTTCGCAACATAATTATAATTAGCATTTTAAAATTATTTTTCATCAACATATAATGTGTCTGTTAAATTTTACTAATTTTTTTGTTATATAAATATTATTTTTAGAATAATACGGTATTTTATTTCTAAAAGAATTATCAAAGAATTTTGCTATTATTCTCAAAGAAAATTTTAAAATTTACCAAAGATTTTTCACATAATTTCAGTCAATTTTCTCAAAGAAAATTTTACCCTTTGGTTTTTAATAATTTAGCATTTATTTACTATTATTGGAATTAATGTAATTTAACTTAATAAACGTATTTATTTTTTAATTATATTAATAAAAACTCAAGATGTGAAATCCGAAATATTATCAAAACTGATTTTATAAATATTAAATTTTAAAATATGGCTTAAAACCTACTCAATTTAAACATCAAAGGGCCTAAACGTGCATTTAATACAAGATAATGGAACCTAATCTTGTCATTTATGATGCGTTATTTTGGAATTTAAAAGATTTTAGATTACACTATTAAAAACTAGATAAGATTGTGCGCTTAGACTAAAGTATTTTAAAAAGAGGATAATTACTGATTATCTTAGAGATGATGGATGGTTGGGTGACAAATATTAAAATATTGATCTTATATCAAACGATTCAGTTTAATGAATAGTTTTCCAGTAGTTAGAAAGTAGGGGTGTAAAGGACTAGCTTTCCAGTCTGCGGGGAATTTAGAGATAAAATAAATAATTAAATTATGGTTTTCGTAAATTTTAGCACACTTTGAGTAAACAGTTTTTAGCTTTCGATGTTTCCACAGTCTTTATATTAATACAGGTATTTCAATTGTTCTTTATATTAATAATGGGCTTTTATATATAGCCAAACAGAAGTTTTGTTTTTCGAATATTGAGCTCTCTTTGAATGTGTCGTTCTTATATGCCATCCTAAGACTGGATCAAAATCTAGTAATTTATAAAAATATGTATATAAGAAAGCTTAGTCTTTGGTTTCGGTTTTTCGTACAAACATTAGCTGCAAAATTATCCTTAATTATATAATTAAATAGTTTAATGTTCAATTACGATTAAGCTATTGCTACTATTATTCTCTCAACCAATAATAAATAATTTGCGCATAAGAGATGTATTAATAAATATAAAAATAGATTGGGTTACTATAACTGTGAACATCACGATAACTGTATTTATCGTGGTTTCATGAGGCAATTATTAAATTTCTAAATTAAAGATAACAACTTTTCTTACGTGTTAAACTTAATTATTAAAAATTTAATTCACTCCTTTCATTGTGTGTATAGAGTCGATTACCGTAACGTTTCCACTTAATCACTAACCGTATATGCTCTGGTGATTGGAAACTAAAAACGATTAAAAAATACTCAAATACAGATCAGTTATCAAAATACTGTTAACTTACCAACTTTAGTATTTTAACATTTTTTATCGCGCAATATTTCAGAAAACCAGATTTTAATTAATTTTTATTTAATGGATTGATTCGAAAATCTGTTTATTTTGTGAATTAAAATTAATTTTCTCAATAATTCCCCTTATCTTATCAGTTTTCATTTTAATCCAATAGTTGGCATACGTTTAAATATAATTTATTTTATTTTAAAGTGTTAAATATAATCAAATTGTTGTTTATACTGTTAAAAAAACTTAATTTATTTTTATGCAAAATTTGTGTGTTGTCTGAAATTAATGAAAGATTCCCATACGATTTAAAGTGGAATTAAAATTGTTAAAGTGTTAAAGGATAACATGGATTTACCAAATCTAATATATCTAGTTATAATTCATATAAAACAACCAAATTATATTATTCACTTAACGTAATAAACAAAAATTGAAAATTATTAATAATATAAATTTATCTAAAAAAATATCTTAAAATATGTTAATAAATGACTGACTATTTATTTGATGTGATTCGCTATAATTTATAAGGTAAGTAAACAAAGTAAACACTTTTATTTTATTTTATGTAAATAGTTTTAAAAAATTTATTATTCATTTCTAGTACGATAGTATACGCGGCAGAATTTAAATTGAATTAATAAATTTTAAATTTTGATCATAAAATTAACAAATATTGTGTTATAGCGCGCACACCAATTCTCTCTCTCTCTCTCTCTCTCTCTCTCTCTCTCTCTCTCTCTCTCTCTCTCTCTCTCTCTCTCCTCTGTTTTCTTGCTTTCTCTTTCTGAAAATATTTCTGCTATCAGTTAAGTTTTTAGGTTTGTTAACTGTGTTACATAATGTTTCATAAGATGCTTTTGCCATCCAAATGATCCTCAATCCAAATCACGTATGAGTTTAACTTTCCCAACAATTTGCAGTAATAGTAAATAAATGGAACAATGATTTTAGAATTTATATAGAAATTATATAGTGTAATAAAGTTTAAGTTTTATCACAACTTAAAATTCCAAAAATATCTAAATTTATGGATATTTTTGATTTAGGCAATAAGTGAAAATTATTTTGCATTTAAAAGTCATACTTATATGTATACAGATACAAGTAGTTTGTACATTCGACACATGATCAGGATCCGGATTATTTGCCATAATTTAAACCTAAACAAATAAATTGCCTTAATTTTAAAAATTATAAAAATAGCACATAATACTAAAAATTTTTGCAAAAATTACACTTTTTTATAAATAATATTTAATAAAATTATATTAATTTTAAAATTCGTTCATCAAAGACCATAATTGAAATCAATACTTCATGATTCAATCTTGAAAACATTGTTATAAAAATGTGGTATAAATTCTGTGAGTTTTAAAACATCCTTTCTTTTTAATAAAATAATTTATTCAAATTATCATCAAAAATCGTAATAAAATCGATTTTTTTTTCTGAAAATCGAAAGAATATTCTACTTTTTAAATTAAAATGGAAAAAATCTGCACCATAATTGACACCATAAATTGCTTAAATACACTAGAGTGCGAAACGGGCCCCCGATTTCTCGGGCCCCCGCGGGCCCCCGACAATAAGTATCGGGCTTTGTCGGGCTCG
>JAQGAW010002096.1:0-16343 GCA_034698025.1 Phthiracarus crinitus | reverse complement strand
AAAAAATATACTTTAAAAAACATATTATTTTTAAGATAATTATTTTCTTGAATATATAACCAAAATAATTTTTAATTAATATTAATTTTATATATAAATTTATTTCTTTGTTATAATACATCTTAAATTATTTATTAATACTAATATTAAATTTATCAACATTAAGAAATACTTTTATAAAAATAATTTAAATCATCTAAAAATTAAAATTGTCAAAAATGTTTATACTTTTAATTTATTAATGATTTTAATTAATAATTTAACTAAATAAAGCATCATCATTAATAAATAAATGAAAAATTTCAGAATGTTTTGGAATTTTCCTTTTATTAAATCATCATTTGGTTTTATCTTCCAAATTTTTTTAAATTTAATTTTGAACAAAAATTAAAAATATTTTAAAATTTATTCTTCAAATAAACAATAAATAATTCAATTAAATTTATTTGTAAAAATACTAAGTTTTAATATTTATTATACAGGTGAATTTTCAATATTAAAGTTAGTTTTTTTTATATAATGATTTTAAAAGTTCAATAATCAAATAGAATTCATAAAATTTTAAATTTAATTAAATTAATATTTACCTGAACTCATTTTTTAATTTTATTCGAATTTTGATAAATTGTAAGTTTTCAACTTAAATAAACTAAAATAAACTTGATTAAAACAACGACCTCTTAGAAGAGCAAAGAACGTAATAATGACATTATAATATAATAAACACTTTTTTACGTAATGTCCGCCTAAAAAAAGCACAAAGTTACGTCATACAACAACAACTGTTGTTACAGATATGACGCGCTATGAGAGTCTATAATAAATAACGCTTATAAATGTAAATTAGTTGCATCACTTGTGTATTAGAAAATAAAAACTCTTAATAGTCATTTATATTGATCATGCGTATATTAATATAAAAAATATAATAAAATGTTTAAGACTGCTTAAATATGTTTATTTTATGGTTTTTGAAAATTTTTACTTTTATATATAAGTATTATTATTAAAGTCGTCAAATTCTGGAAAGTACTCCTATTTGAAAGGCCTAATTATTAATACTTTAAAAGATGAGTTTGAATCACATTAAAATAAGCATTTTGAGATCTATTTATTGTTCCTGAAATTAATGAATATACATATATTAAAGATTTAAAAGAATTTTTGCTTGAATATATTTGGTTATATTGTAAAGATATTTAAGTAAAAATTATTAGATTTACATTGTTTTTATTATTAGATATATATTTTAAAATGTAGTTATCATATAAAAGGTTATTCATGCTATATAGTAGACAAAAACTTTTTCATTAACCGTGTTGTTTTTTAGTTTTCAAATACAAACATTTTCAAATTTATTGGATAGTTTTAAAGTGTTTTTTATCATTTGCTTGTGTGTTAATTAGTTAATAGTAGGAATAATTTATTTATATTAACTGACAATCATAGATGCTTATATGATAACATTAATTGTAACCATTAATCAATATTATTTAATTCTTAATTGATGACTAACATTTATTTAATTTAAAGATTTTTTAAATTTTATAAATTTTTAACATAACAATAAATAGATTTATCAGATTGTATAAATTTTTAAAAAATAAGTTTTTTTTTATTTTAAAGTGACTATCTTATAGCTTCTTATCAATCTTAAAATTAAAAAAAACATTATTACACTTTATTAAAAAAAATTATAATTATATTTATTCTTATTTTACAAAAATAGATATATAGATTTGATATACAGTCATACGTATAAAATGATAAAATTTTAAATAGTAAAATATATAAAGTAACAGATATTTTAAACAAAGATATTTTAAATCTTGTTTAAAAATTAAAAGAAATAAGTAATTCAGAATCAATACTTTTATGGACTAAATACTAAGGAAAAAGGACGGATTATCGAAATAAAAACAATAAAGTCTGATTAAAAACTCGGATAAAAAATTAATATATTTGATGATAAACTTTGAAGTATTTAATGAATTTTTTTAAATTTAAAAAAGAACTTTCTCAAAAATCTCAAAAAATGTATAATACCAAAATTTTTGTCTCTGGTAGCTTTTAAAAATAATATGATAAAAATAAGATAAAAACATTTTTAGCTGATTTAAATCCATTATGAAAATATTATTCTAAAACACTTTTGTTATTCGAATGATCAATTTTAAAAGAAATTAAATATAAGAGATTTCTTAATTTTATTTTGTTAAAAAATACTTGTTCATAGTGAGAAAAACTATAATATTTTTTTAAAAAAATTGTCGAAGTGATGTTATTAATTAATATTAAAGCTAGAAAATTTGAGTATTAATTTATCTAATGATTATAGAAATTTTTGAAATATTTTTCATTTACTCATAAGTATTCGAAAATAAGCTAAAATATAATAAATTTTTTAAAAGAAAAAAAAATATAATTAAATTAAAATATTCCAATTCGATTTTTTATAAAATATCTTTTTGAAGTCATTTAAATGGTTGTTTTGATTGTAAATAAATAAATTATATATTTATATCTATATAGTATTTAATTATAATTAATAATAAATGAAGATATCAACATTAAAAACGATTTAATTTTTTTTAAATTTAAAAAAAATTACAAATATTAAAGTCTTCAAAACTACATATGTATTTCATTTCCAAGATTTACAAAACATGTTCATAATAATTTTGGTAAAAATAAACCAAATTTGTTATTACAAACTTCTTACTATGTTCATTGAAAAGATTCACAAAGAATTCTTCTAACTTGTTTATTATTAATTATATTTAATCATCTTTTTAATAAATAAAAATCGTTTACCCATTATTTAAATTGTTATTTTAAAAAACCTCCACTTATTTCTATAAATAACAATGATCATTGCTATTCCAGGTAAAAGATTTTTAAAATATTAAAATCCTAATATATAATTTAAAACCTTTTTTGAATTAATTTAATTGAATCTTCAATGGAATACCTATATATGACTTCGGATATACATGTTAGATTATAACATTCACTTTTATTAAATGTTTAAAAATCATTTAAATTAACTTTTTCTATTACAATAAAATCGAAAGATATTTTCATTTGCTCGAAATAATAAATTGGTTCAAATTTTACAACTTATTTATATTCTGTTACAATCTCAAAATTTTGATTAAAAATGAATCCGATCACAAAAAACCAAATAAAAACTTTAAATGCTCACTTTCCTACTTTGTGAAATCATTTAATTCTATATTATTAAGATATTTGAACAAATTACACAAAAGCGTCATGATTCCCTTTTTCTAAATATTTATTTTTTAATTTTTTTGTAAAATAATAAATATACTTTTAAATACTTTTAAAATAACTAGTAACAAATATAAAATTAAAAATTTTAAAAAAACAAGTTAGAGCCAGTTTGATTACTTTACTTAGAATAAAATAAAATCTCAAATTCATTTTATGCTTTTAAAATTTTTTTAAAAGTTTATTTTCATATTTATTCTAATTAACATATAAAGGGATATTAGATTTTTTTAACAATAGAAACATTTTTAATTTTCTTTTAATAATAAAAATTGTGAATATAATAAATTATTTTAAAACAATTAATTATCTATCTTTCGTATAGAGAATTAAACAAATTAATTAATCATTCTATTATAAAATTAATTCAATTTAATTTTCAAAAACATTATTGGAAAAATACTTTATTTATTTATTTGTAGCTAATTTCAATTTTTTATCGTTAATTAAATTAATTATTACCGGTATATGAATTTGCAGAAATCATATTATGGTTTTGACATTGTACGGCCGTCTGTCCGTCTGTCTGTCTGTCACTCCCTACTCTTACCCCAAATGAAAATCCCTTAATAAACAAAGAAATGCCTTTTTAAGCCCAAAAGACTCCTATCATCAAAAAATCCCTTTATTAACAAAAGAACAAAAGACTCCAACTTTCAAAATAGACTCCTATCTTTAAAAAATCCCTTTATTAACATAAAGAATAAAGAAGACTCCTATCTTCAAAAAATAGATTGGCATCTGCCAATAATGACAATAAATTTATAAAACATCGAAATAGAGTGGCATCTGCCGAAAATATCTAAAAATTCCAAAAAATAACGAAATTGAGTGGTATTTGTCAAAAATGTCTATAAATTCAAAAAATAACGAAATGAAGTGGTATTTGCTAATAATGTCTATAAATTCATAAAATATCGAAATAGATAGCCATCTGGCAATAATGTCTAATTATAATATATAAATAATTTTCAATTACTCAATATGGTTTTAATGTAATGGACAAGTCGTAATTATATAATAGTTTTAACAGTTAAATTTTAAAAGTTGGATAAAAACCTTACAAAATCAAATAATAAATTAAATGAAGATAATATTTTATTAAATAATGAAACTAAAATAATTTGTGATATTAAATCATAAATTATGAGCCAAATTAAAATCAATTGTAATAGTTTTGATGGAAAAACGTAGGTTATAATATACAAAAAAAATTGATCACATATAATATTTCACTGATATTATTTTTTATTTCAGTTTAGGTGTATATTTACAAAATATTACCTAAAATTATTTATTAAAATGGAGATAATTTAATTCCTTATTTTAAGATAAATAAACTGTTGTCAAATAATATTTAATTAAAATTATATACAATAATGAATTCAATTTAAATAAATAATATAAAAAAACTATTGGCCTCAAAAAATATATATAGATTAATCAATTACGGTAGTACTATTTATCTATAATCTTGATCAATTAAGTTCAATTGGGATAATAGAGTTTCATATTTTCATCTCAGCTGACTTAATAGCTGGCTTTATTTTGTAATAAATGTGGGTATTCTTTTAAGAATTTTTAAGAATTCTTTAAATTTTTGAGAATTATAAACAATAAAAATTATTGCAGTTTTGTTCAAATCTGTATATATATTTATAATTTATTTAACATTAGGTAAAGATAAAAATTGTTAACTTTAGGTTTACCAAATATTCTTTTCAAATTATAAATAATTATTTTAGTGTAATACAGAATGAAATTTCAAATTAAAAAATCATATTATTTGATTGTTACTGTTTATTTTTTTTAATTAACTTAATAACTCTTTTTTTAGTATTATTAACAATCAAATCTTTTTAAATAATTTTTTCAAAATTTAAATAATTAATATTTTCCTTTACAATTTAATTAAACTATAAACAAAATAAATAATCTTTCTATTAAATAATCAAATTTTTAATTTACTTGAATTTTATATTGTACTTAGGTTATAAACATAAGTTTATTAAGTATTCATATCATATGTTTTTATAACATTTATTAGTTTTATGATTCATAAATTATACAATTCTAAAATATTTTGTGTAATTTAAAAATAATTTATTTTTTGGACATTATTTTTAATTTTAATTGATTTTTAGAAATAAATAGTTTTTTTAATTCTGTTGTTATTATTTTAATTATATCTTATACATACATTTAAAATATTTAAATAAGGTGTTTAAACTTTTGAAGCATTTAGAAACTATTAATCACTTGTAAGATTATTTATTGTTTTCAACTTAAATTTCAACTTTAAATTTAAATTATGAACAATTTATATACATTGAGTTACACTTTACTTGTCATCTTATTTTATGGAAAAATTATTTTTAAATATTGAAGCTTTTAATGCTTTCAATTGTTAAGCTAACACGGAAATAACATATTTAAATTTCCAATATTGTTTTCTCAACAAAATGATGCATTTAAATAAAAGTTTATTCGTTTCAATTTAAAATCAATTTCAAAAATTATAGTAGGGCAGAAAAATAAATATTTGAAATATAGAGCATTTATTGAAAAATTAAGATATAAAAAATTAATGATATACATTATTGAATTATAATAGATAATTATAACATACTTTGCATAAGAAACAACACATTCCTCCCATACATAAATATTTTTCGTCTTGATTTATAAACATATTTATGGACAATGCCTTGAAATTTAATTTATGCCATTCTATTGAACATTGAATTATATAATAATAGATTGTAAATTAGATATGATAAATTGTGAATTATATTTTTAATTAAACAGATAAAAAAGAAATGAATTATGACAAATCAATTTTTAAGTTTTATTAAAGAAAACTATTATAATATATATATATAATCTGTGTAAAAAATTTATAGGTTAAAGGCGTTGAATTTATTTTAAAAATGTTTATTTAAATAATTATAATTAAAAATAAGAATTTAATGGTTTTTAATTTTATTTTATCCACAGGCTTTCTTTATAATTTTTAACTGAATATAAAATTTTCAAAGTTTCAGGATTCACATTTATGTTTATTATAATTATTAAACTGACCAAAAGATTAATAGGCATACAAAGATTTTAAATTTTAAATCAAATTTCTAGTTATATAAAATAAAATTGAAATTTTTTAATTATTTTTGACATTTAAGCATTGTCCAATTGTCTTTATTTATATCAGTATTTACATCCTTATCTGAGAAATTAATTGGTTAATATTCAAATTATATAAACAAAATGTTTTTTAATAGTGACTTTTGTGATTTCAACGTGTGATATTTTTTTTATTAATTTTTAATTAAAGAAATTTTCATAATTATTTATTCTTTTTAAAAATTGTTATTAAAAACTAACTAAATATATTGTTAAAAATACAATTTAAATCTTTTGAATTAATCTACATACTTAATGAATTCTTAGGTTATAATTTTTCGTCAGTGAGATCATTTTCAATATTAAGAATCCTATCTTCTTCATATATTTTACCCCTAATTAGCTTGTTAATATTTAAGGAAGCAATTTTATTAAAGACCTTTATCTATAACCAATAAATGGCATCGTAGACGTAGAAGAGAAATACTCAATTCTCAACATCTTCTAATTCTCTATTGTCATTAATATTTTGTCTCAATATTATAATTAGATGAAAAATAAATTATATAACAAAATTTATTCTAAGAAATACTATTTTGTTAAAATAATTTAAAAAGAATTTAAAATATTCTAATTTTATTATTGAAAATTTATGTAAAATTTACTAAAATAAGAGTTAAATGTCAATTATATTATCTAATTTACAAATATTTTTAAAAAAGCTTAGTAATTTTAGTTATTTTTAAAAATTTAATTTTAACAAATTAAATTTTAATTATTACTGACTTCTTAAACAAGTACTGTTTAATTTTTTTTAAAATATTAAAATCCAAAATTAATTTTCTTTTCCAACAATCCAATTGTTTTTTTATGAATAGTTTCCTAATCTTCTTTAATAAAACAATTTTAAAATATTAAAAACACTTTTAACTTCTTTATATGTCTAACCCTTATTAGATTGCAAAATAATATAGAAACAATTTCAATTAAGCCCTTTACCTCTATCCAATAAGTGGTATTTATAATATCGAAGAAACAAGCTCTATTCTTATCATCTTCTAATTCTCCATCGTGATTTAACGTATTATCCCAATGTTGTAATTCTTTTTTAATTAGATCTTTCTTTTCACAGATTTCCTCATAAGACTCAATTTTGTTGACGTTATGATATTCTAACCAATCTATTAATTTTTAAGTTCTCGATTATTAACTGCAACATATTTAAATACAATTAGTTTATTTTATTGCCTATATCTTTCATCATATTAAGTATAAGCCTAGACTTCAAAGCTGTTTCTATTGTACATTCATAAATAATTCCATTGCATTGAAATTTAATTATTTCCAATTTTTTCATTTTATAAGTTTAACTGAATAAAAACTTAATTAATTGAAAAGTTAAAAATATTAACTTATGTTTAAATATGTTAAATGCATTACAACACTAGCTTTATATACACACAGGTTTGGGTTTTATACATGTACTGTCGCATTGCGCATATACAAGAAGCGGTCTCAGTTTAACGTAGATACCGCCAATCCCACTGCGTTCTCTGTCTCCCTTATCAAATCTCTATCTTTGAGCTTGATATACACATTGATAACTGCATTAAATTTCATACTTGAAATATTGGCAGATTTCATTCAAAGTCTCCGACAATTATTTTTAATGGAGTATTTTCATAAATAATTCTTCAATGGATATTTTGCATATTTTTATATATTAGTTGTTCATTTTTAATCATAACTTAAACCCCCGACACCAAGACATACGTTTAGTTATTTTATAAAAATTGTTTTTTTTGATTATACAATAATAAAATCTTAAATATTTTATATAAAAAAATTTAAAATATATTACAAATTAATAAATAAATATATAATTATTTATATTCTTTATCTTAAGACTTATGTGAATGTTTAATATAATAAAGAATTTTAAAAGAAATAATAGTTATATTTCAATCTGTAATTATTATTATTATTGTAATTTTGCTCTTTATTAACTTTGCTCTTCAAGTAATTTTTTTAAATTATAAAAGCAGACTGAAGAAATCTTTAGAATTTTATATAATTTTTTGTTTGACTAAACTATTTGTGTGTTATTTACTATCTTACAACAAAACTATGAAACAAAAATTTAGATAAAATAAATTTTTAAATATATTTGAGATTTTAAAAGAAGTCAAACCTGTTTATTCCGGTATTATTTTCAAAAGAAAATATTAAAAAGTTATTTAGTTTTTGTTTTCATTTTTGAAAAACAGAATAAAATATTTAATAAAAGAAAATTTATAAAATATAAAAACTTTTTTATAAATATTAACTTATCTATTAATTTTTAATAAAATTTTCTCTAGCTTATTAACTTTATTCAATTCTATTTTAGCATTAGTGGATTTTATCAAAGTAATGTTTTGAATTATTATTAATATTAGATAATTCTACAATAGATTGAGTAATTTATATTTGAATGCTGAAAATGATATTTTCAAAATCTTAATAACTGATTAAATAAACTATATATGAGAGCTTTATATGTAGTTTAAAAATTATATTATGAATATCTTAGCATATGTGAAAAAGTAAAATTTAAAGGAGTGTAGAGTAAAACTAGAAATCTGCAAAGAAAAAAAGGTAGCAAATTCGGTCACAACAATTTTTTCGTTGTTTAATTAATTTTTTTAAATATTCATTTATCTGTGTAAAAGTGAAAACTTAATAATGTAATCTTGTTTTATTCATAAACTTATAAAGGTTATTTAGATAAAATTTTTAATTTAATTAATATTATTTTTTGAGTTTACGTGTAGATCATAAATATTAAACAAATAATAAATATATTAAAATCATTGTCATGTTTATTGCATTATTTGATTTTAGATTTAGTTTTGTATTATTCTATCAAACTTTTATTAAACAAAATATTTCACACATTTTTTTGTAAATGAAAAAATTTCTAGTTTAACTAATAAAATCCATGTTAATCAAATAAATTTACAAAACAAAAGAATGACAAATAAATTTTTAAAAATTTATTTTATTTTATTGGTAAAATATTTTAGTGTTATTCAACTTATAAGTTAGAAAGGATATTTAAGAAAACTCAATTTTTAAAGAAATGTCACTAATGTTTAAATAATGTATAACCAAGCATCAAGTTAACAGAAGCCAAACAAAAGATTTTTTGTAAGGTTTTAAAGAGATATATAAAGTTAATTTGAATATAAATTAAAAGATTTTAAAATAATAATTTTTCACATTCAATTCATTTTTACAATATAATTTTAAATTGATAAAAGTTTTTTTTTAATTTTTATCTGATAAATATTTAATAAATAATAAAATTCTATGTATTTATTAAAAAATTTTAAAATCCTTTAACAACTTAATTTATTAATAGTAAACTAAATTTTAAGAATTTAGAACTTGAACATAAAATATATTTTATTATTTGATAAATAATTAAATATTATTTAAATTAATTTTATAATATTTTAATTAAAAAATTTAAATTAGATAATATATATATTTTTTTTAATTTTTATTGTTATTAGAAAGGAAAAGGAGAAGAATCGAAATTATAAATTTGGTATCTATCGAATACTATTTTATACTATTTACTTGTTAATAAAATAATTGTATTAATTAAGAAAAAATATTATTGATTACTCGATAACAACAGATGATTTCATTGCATTTATCGCCATATGTTTTAAAATTAAATTAATAGTTTTATATTCTATTCGTTTATTACGTTTTCAAAAAAATTGAAGATCTTATTAATATTATTCATAGAAAAATAAATTATAAACAATTTAAGAAGTAATTAATTTAAGATAATTGTTTTTATATTATTTAAAAAAATTTAATTATAAATATAATTTAATTTTATTTATTATAAATTTCTACTGATTTAACAATAGTTTATCAAATTACATTAAATGTATAGTTTTAAATATAAAAATTTTAATAAAGCTACAAGAGAAACCCGCGGTAACCCTCGGTGATTGCAACCCACATCTAACACATAGAGCACAGCACATAGCTCTATTATACTATATTTTAGAGTTTCACTACTTGGTGTCAACTGTAACAGTAATCCAGTGCTATATTCTAATTAACACTCATAGCGCATGCGTTAATACTTAACTATGATTATTTACTCACACTTACATGTACATGTAATTCATTTTACACGCACACACGAACACACAAACTTAGCAGCATTTTAATACTAATAATAACTTATAAGGATATAAAAAATTGTATGTAATTTATAAAAGTTTATGAAATTTAGTAATACAAAATACATTTAAAACAAATTACATAACCTAATATCGCAATAAAAATCCAAGTATTATAAAAAAAATTTATTTACAATTTGCAAATAAATCTTCATAAAACAAATTTAACATTATAAACTTTATAAATATCTGTACATTTTACTTTAAATAATATATAATAAACTTTTATTATAATAAATGATGAACAATTTAATTTAATGTTAAATTTAGTTATAAAATTATCTAAAATTATATGTTTCATTCTAAACTAAATTATTAACTGACTTTCTTGAAAAGAAGTTAAGCTTATGCATTTGACCATCTCTGTCTTTTCGTTTGTAAGTACCTAGTTTTTATTTTTATTAAGGTATTATACGTTTTTTAAATTTAATAAGGGATTTTATATCTTGTAAACTATTGATTTAAAAGTTTCATAATAAATGCATAATTAACTTATAAAAAGTAAACTTTTAATGAATTGTGTCGTTCTTGGATACTTTTCCGAGGTTTTCAAATATTAAATTTACAAATGATTCTTTTTAATATTTTAAGAAATAAAAATTTATTAATTTATTTCTAAACATTCATTAATAGTATTTTTACTAAAAGTAATATTTTTTAAAAATGCGATTATCAAAGTTAATGGCATTTTATGAATTTTTTTATTTGTTTCGAAATATACAATTGATTTTTAAACTTGTCAAAAATTATCAGATAAGTAAACTTTGTAATGAACATATCAATTATAATTCAGATATGTTAAATCAATAAGAATTTTATTAATTATTTTGTTCATTTATAGGGCAGTGTGTTTTAATAATAAATTTATTAAAATGTTTAATGACGTGTTTTTATTATTTCTTACAATTGAATTAAATATAAATTTCTACGGATTTTGAATATTGGAGTTAATAAGCCATCAGTTAAAACGATGATTTTAATTTTATTTTTTCTAATTTTTATTAAAAACATGTTTTTCTGGGATTTTAAATAATCCGTTTCATTGACGGGATAATACTAATTTTAAAATAAAAATTTTAAAATATGAAAATTAATTACAATTTGTTTTTTTTTTACTTTTATAATAAAGTCTAATATCTAACAATCTTTTACTATTCCTTTTTCTAAAGTGCATTATTTGGATTTTCTAAATGATTTAAACCAATAAATTAAAATTTCGGCTATTGTACTAAGTGCAGCCACCTTAAGTGGAGACATCTGATGAATTAATCCATATTAACTTTAAATTTTACAAAATAATTACAATTAACATCAAAAATTTATTTAAAATATAAATATATATTTACAATTTTACGGAAAATAGTACTACAACTAAAAAAATCTAAAATAATAAAAATTTATGTTATTATTTATAATAATCTTAATTATCATTGAAATACATTGAAAAGCTGCTTATGCCATAGCATTAAGAGTTGAAATGATGTTGCAATGTGTTGTGGACGCAATAGCAAAAGCAGCTTTTCTATCAACGGTTGCAGCACTAGGTAATTTACTTTAACGAATATTCCTGCTCTAAATTAAATTAAACCAAGACAACTAACATTTAAAACATGTGAAATGTTGCAAGTTTTCTCGACTTTTGTAGATATTCTCAATTAATAACTTCTTGTTTTTTCATAATTTTATACAAAAATATTATATACTACATTTTTATCGAGATTACTTTATGAAATCTCAATAAATCTTTATTCGTAATATTTTATAAATAAAATTTTCCTTAATAATTTTTAAATAGATTATTATGAAGGAACTACTTGTATAATTAAATTGTAGATTATTTCTATTTTTAATTGATAATTTACTAAACTAATTATATGACAAGTGTTAAGTGTTAAGTGTTAAGTGTTAAACAAGACTTTATTATATACTTGTGTTTAGAAGACAAATAACCAGTGAAAACAGAAAACAAAAACTATAAATCGTCAAAATAATTTATGAAAAATAAATAGTAATAATCATTTTATTTAAAATATAAACGATTTATTTGCAAAAAAATCGATTATTTGTACATATTTTATTATACTTTATATGTAAGTTTTATTATTTATTATTGACGATTAAAGTATTTCAAATAAATTAGCAATAATCTTTGAAAAATCGTAATTTAAATAGGAAATAATAAAATATAAAAGAAAATAAAATTTTTTAATAAGCCATTTTATTTGGTTTAGTCCTATCTCGCCGTTTCTGATTTCGCCGCCTCATAAAAACAATGAGATAAGTAATTTCTGTTAGACTTTTATGATTTATAAATAAATTTTAAAAAAGTATATTCAAATAAAATTAATAATATTTTCAGCGTATATTTAGTGTGTAATTTGATAAAAAATTACGTATCTCAACAATATACCCTCCCAATGAATAGACCCCCCCTCCAAAAAAATTTCAAATCAATGTTTTTAAGCATTTATTTGAATAAAAAGAATTGTTTGTTCATAAAATACGAAAATTATTAAGGCAGCAAATTGGGAGGTGGCGAAATAGGAAGCGGAGATTTGGGATATTACCTTTTATTTACTGTTTATAATAGAGGTGAATACATTTTTAAAAAATTTATTTTAATTAATTAAATATTTTATATTATAAATTAATATTTATTTAATATAAACTATTTATAATGTATTAATATAAAGTTACTATCACCAAAAAGTGAACTATACGTTACAAAAATTACACTATTTATGCTATATTTTGTGACGTTTCGTTCACTTTTTGGTGATAGTTACTGTATATCGAATTAGAAACATTATGGAAAATTATATTTTTAATATATTATTTGTTTATTGTTTATAAGAGTTTGCGCAGTATTGCAATATATATAATAAATCGGATATAAACAATTTTCTATGAGCATATTTGTTAATTAAAACATTTTTTCTAAATTACGATTGGTCTATTGGTCTTAGATTTTTGATTCATTAGAAAGTTTTTATGTATAATAAAAACTTTTCAAGCAAAATATTAAAATTTTAAATTCACATAATATTATTAACAAAAAAATAATATAAATTATTAAGATAAATTAATATTATCATGAATTTTGTTGAAAGTGTTTTTTTTATTTTGAAAATAAAAGTGAATTATAAAAGAAAATTTGTACTCTTGATTAAGAGTTTAACATAAAATTTTGTATAAATTTATGATTCTATATATTAGAAATTGTAAGATAAACGACAAGATAAATATATAATATAATAAATACTTTGGTGCGTGATGTCTAGCATGAAAAAGCATGAAGTTACGTCAGCATAACAAATATTGTTTTTACAGCTATGCCGGTTATAAGGGGCTTAAATAAATGACGGATAATAAACTAAATTGGGTGCTGTATTAGTTAATAATAAATAAAATAATACAATTTATTTCCCATAGTTCAATTTAAAGTGTGTGGGAATAATGTATTTATAAAAATATTTTAAATTTATATGATGAAAATTATATGTATAAAAGCATTATGTATGTGCAAAAGTCAAGGGTATTATCAATGATTTTACAGATGTTTTAAATATCATAACCTGTTTTTAAGATAATTCAATTTATTACTGATTCAAAATTGTATAAATAGTAAATGAAAGTTCCATTATATTTATATATTTTTAGATAAAATTTTATATTATCATTCAATAAAACAAAATATTTTGTGTATAATAAATAAAAGTTTTTAATCATTATTTTTGTTTAAATTAATAAAATAAACGTCAACGCTAAATAGTAAACAACAAAATTCTTATCCATTGGGTTTATCATTTAAACTTACATTTGTTAATATAGATTAAGGTAAGAAGATTCATATTAAATGATAATAATTTCAATTATTTTACACTTTGATTAAATAAAACATTTTTTCTAATAGTAATAAAATCATGAGTTCGAAAATAATTTGGAATGGGGAATTTAAAGAAAAAATTGACTTCAACCCTATATTCTCTAAAAAAGTATTTGTTGGAGGGGTTACTATGGAAATGGACAATAATGAAATAAGATGTTCATTTTCAAAGTTTGGTTCTATAAAAATACAAAGAAATAAAATTTCAATAAAACAAAATCAGAAGAAAAATGGTTACCTTTATGTTATCTTTGAAACTATGGATAAAGTGGAAAATTTAATTAGTTCGTGTCAAATTAATTTTAATAAAGGAGGAAAGTGGTTTTATCCTATAACAATGTCAAATAACAAATTAAAATATGTTCAAATAATTCCATGGAATATAAATGAAAACAATTTTGTTAAAAATTCAGTTAAAAATTATTGCGGGAATTCAGTATTTGTTGGTGCCTTACATGGTTTGATGACAGCTTCCGATTTAGCAACTGTAATCAATGATAAATTTGGAGGTGTTATTTATGCAAGCATAGATAAAGATAGATACGGCTATCCGACTGGAAGCGGAAGAGTTTATTTTTCAAGTAACAATTCATATAAAAATGCAATTAAAGAAGAATTTATCCATATTCGATCAAAGTATTTTTCAAAAATTATTCAAATAAATCCATTTCTTGAAAATAAAAATTGCAATGTTTGTCTTATAAAAAGAGGTCCTATATTTTGCAAAGATATTTGTTTTCGATATCATTGTTTTTCTTGTTGGAACTTGACTCATTCCGTTGGAACAATGTTTTTTCATAGAAAAGTTATTAAATAACATAACAATGAAATAAATTTATTAAATTCATATAATCTTGATTTTTTATCTGACTTTATTAGATAATATAAATAAAAGTAAAAATAAAGTAATAATTATTTTTTATTCGCTTTAAAAAAATATCAATTTTAAAAAAAGAAATTTCCATAACAAGTATTTTATTATTACTTTTAAAAGTTAAAGTTATAAAAAATGTATAGTTAAGACAAGATAAATTGTTTTATTCATTTAGTATATAAAAAAGTTGAAATTCAGTACAAAAACATTTAACTTGCCTACTTAAAAATAATATACAATTAAATTCTTATAAATAGAATAAAATAAAAGAATTTTAATTTCTGTTAAAAATATTTTTAATTAATTTAAGACATTTAACTTATTAATCATTAAAAAAGAAAACAAAGTAAAATTTGCATAAAAAATTTATTAGCGAAAATATTAAAAATTACATTAAAAATTAAAATTAAATTTAAGTACATCAACATTTTATAATAATATTGTAAATATTTTATGCAAATTTAATTATTGTACATATTAATAATTATACAAATTATGTTTATAGAATTGAATATCTAATTTGCATTGATTTAATATTATTTAATTAACAATCCAAAATCCACATAAACATAAAAAAATCCAATTATTAACATAAAGAAAAAATTCCTTTGTTTGTGTAATTACTTTATAAAAAAAATTTAAAAAATTAAAATGTTAAGTATTATTAATATATTTTATTATTATTATAATATATTAGATTTATAATAATTAATATTAATATTATAAAAATATTAAATAAATGTAATATTTATTAATTATTTTATAATAAAATTAAATTATTAATTAAATGATTTTTATATCAAAACTATGAAAACTAAAAGTAAAAGCAAAATAAATATAGTAAAGAATCACAATAAGGAACGATCACTATTGGGAACGTATAATTGTAGCAACTTTTCGACAGATAAAATTTACGTTAAAACAA
>JAQGAW010002095.1:0-16344 GCA_034698025.1 Phthiracarus crinitus | reverse complement strand
ACTCCATTACCGTTCCATTAACGCTATAATTTTCCATTCCACTAACGTTCCACGGTAATGGAACAAAATTTTCTATCGCTAATTGAGAACTTTGATTCAGTCGTGTTTTCTTTGATTGAGTCAACATCAAAATTGGTTGTTAGCGGACACTCACTGAAGCTAATAAACGGGTGTTACCACTATTATATAATTGAATATTGTTTGGTTTGCAGCTTATTATTATCCAAAATAATTTAAACGATGTTATTTTTCCTCACAAATTTTATTTTAAAGCGATTTTAGTGTTTTTAGGTTTTAAATTGATTTTTGTCCTTTTTAAAGCAATTTTTAGCTTTAGCTCATACTAAGACTATTGTTAGGCTTAATTCATTAATCCATTACTAAATATAAAGAATCAAATCCCTTAATATATACAAAGACTGCGCATAGATAGACACACAGACATGTCAAATTCAATAGTTCAAATCCAAAGTGAGCTAAAAACCGAGTTTAACCCGAAAACCGATAATTAAGATTAATTTAGTTTACAGACATCAATCTGGAATTATTTTCTAATTTTATAATCAAAAAATAATTTTGTACATAATTTTGAAAAATATATTCTTAAATAAAATGCTAAAAATGTTAGAAATATCAAAATATATAATATTTACATCATCATATTAGTAAACTAATGATGATATTTAAATTATTAGTTTTATAGGATTACTACTCATTTAATATTTATATATTAGTTAATCGAGTTTTCGGGTTAACCGTCTGTTCTATTCGGTTGCTTTGCGTCAAATCTCGGGTCGGTTAGGTTAAAATCATTGTATTTTCAGTTTGTCTCGGCTTCGAATTTTTCTACCCTTAAAAAGCTTTTGATATTTTGTCAAAATTTAATAAGAATTTGAACATTAATAAATTATATAACTAACTATAGTTCTATAATTGAAAAATTACACGAATTAGTTTAATAGTTGTTGATTAAGTGGTAGATATACAGTATATATCTATTAATAAAATTTATAAATATTATGATTTTCAATCATTCTTATCATTTTAGTTAAATTCTTAAAATTAAATGGTAGAATAAATAGATCATAATATTTAAACCGTGATTTATTTCTCGAAAAATTTTAACCCACACAAACCTTCATTAATCTTATAAATAAAAACCGTAACCGCATAACAAAAATCTGGTGTTTAAACTAATGATCGGAATAAGCTCAATTATGCTGAGCTTGAGCTTGAGCTTGTTAAGCTCAAGCTCATGTATCACAGAGCTTTGAGCTTGAGCTTCAAAAAATGTAGTGAGCTTTGAGCTTGAGCTTATAGCTTCTCGACAACAATTATTTGAGCTTCAAGCTCAGCTCAGCTCAAGCTCACTTTGAGCTTCTCCGATCATTAGTAATATTATTTTTAATAAATATTTGCATAAATGCATTATAAACGAATAAACAATGTAAAAAAATTTTATGGAAAGCTCAATAAGCTCAATACCCTGAGCTTAGAGCTTAAGCTTATTTTTTTAAGCTCACTTTACCTTGAGCTTGTAGCTTGAGCTTCAAGCTTGTGGGCATCAATAAATCGAGCTTGAAGCTCAGCACAGCTCAAGCTAGCTTAAGCTCGTCTTGAGCTTTTTCCGATCATTAGTTTAAACAGCAGCGCCGGAAACTTTAAATATTATTTGTCAAATTATATGTTCGATCGTATGCCTAATACATTAAATTATGATATTGTGATATGAACGACAATGAAAGATATTTATTGGTAACATTAAAATTATTAAGGGGTGTTCTGCTTTATACCGGCCCTATTTTTGAGAAAAATTTAATTAAATTTTTTTAAATTGTTGTAAAAATCGTTAAGAAAAAGTTTTGTATGCGCTGTTATGTATTATAGACTTAGTATTGTTGGGGTTACACGGGTTTTGAAAAATTTAAGTATTACAGTATGTGTTTGTCAATTAATTAAATTAAAATTTTAAAAACCAGACTCAATAGCAAATATTTAATTATTATTTATTGTCCGATAATTATGATTTCCATGCAAAATGTAAAGTTTAGTGCAAAGTTATAATAAATGATTTAATTTTCAGAATTAAACATAAGATGTGAATCAATAGTATTTTGACGATCAAACGAATAGAACTGCCAAAACTCTTTATCGTATCCTTCATTGATGTGATCGACCATTACTTGACGATGTTTTTCGCAATAATTCGTTTGATTCAAAATGTTTGCGCGCAATAGTTTCAAATTGTTAATGTTTTGGTTCATTGCGTGCAAATGACGTGAAAGTATTGTTGTATTATTCTCGAGATTTGATTGATTCTCTTCGAAAATAATCGACTGTTTGTTCTTTAATAAGTAGAATGCAAACGGATAGCTAAACATAAGTTTTTGTCTACAATTACAGAGCACTTCCGCAGCACGTGTTATGAAATTAGTGTCCAAACATGTTGATTCAATGTTCACCAATTCGTCAATTTGTTTGCTCAACTCTTTACACATGATTTTCTCATTTCTTAATCTAAATTCTTGACTCTTAAATTGTGTCCAATACTGAACCATTCGTTTAGCATTTGAATCAATAATTAATGGATTTAATGTTTGATCTGTATTCCAGTGGTTTAAAAATTGATTTTCATGTTCTGTCCAAATACATAAACAAACGGAACAAAACTTGTGATTACAACCCAAACATGTAATGAGTTCACGCCAGCCATCCTTTTCGTTATAAGATTTACATTCTGGACATTTAATGGAAAGGTTTTGCATCAATTCTTCTTTTTCGCAAATGAATTGACGCCACATTTTCCAAATATCACAGAGAATTGGTTCGTGAGATATCTCTGAATATTGAAGGCAGATCTTGTGTTCACATTTTTCTGTTATTGACTGAACTTGAATGTCATTTACTTGAATAATGTATTGACAGTCGGAATATGAACACCAATTAAGATATTTATTATTAGCGATAAAACTATTAAGTATTAGTTTTCTATATTTCTGTATTGAATTTGGTTGAGTAACAAGTAAATCAATCCATTGGTCGTCAACATAACATCCGCACTCATCAAATAAAGGACATCTGATTCCATCGTAAACCGATTCTCCAATCTTAGTGGTAACGTATTGTCGCATACATTCAACACAGTATTGGTGTCCACATAATAGAGAACTCGATTTCGTTTCAGTCAAATCAGATAAACATTTCAAACAATTAGTTTCCATTCGTTTCTGAATCATATCGTTAGCGTTGTTTAGCATTGAAAACTTTTCATCGTTTCGTTCATTGAAGTAATCGTGATATAACTTCTGTTTATCCCATTCATATTTATTAAGCAAAACTCTTACCACAATTTCTGGCATTTTTATTTCATCTCTTACTTCCGTAATCAAGTTATTCTTCATTACAATCACTTCTTGTTGGCTCAATATTTTGTATTCTTCTGGAATTTTTATGACATTTATTTCTTCTGTAATCAAGTTATTCTCGATTACATTCACTTCTTGTTGGCCTAATGTTTTGCAGTCTTCGATGTCATCCTTTCGTTCATAAATCTCATTGATTTCCATTTCATTATTTTTATTAATTAAATCAACTTTTTTCTCAGTTTTGTCATCGATTTTAATACGACTACATTTAACTTCTTCATCAAACGAAAAGTAATGCCATAACTCCTTATCGTATCCTTCATTGATGTGATCGACCATTACTTGACGTTGTTTTTCGCAATAATTTGTTTGATCCAAAATGTTTGCGCGAAATAATTTTAAATTATTTTTATTTTTTAATATGGCTTTCAAATGACGTGAAAGTATTTCGGTATTAGTCTTGAGATTTGATTGATTCGCTTCCAAAATATTCGATTGATTGTTACCGAATAAGTAGAATACAAACGGATAGCTAAACAACAATGTTTGTCTGCAATTGCAGAGCACTTCCACAGCACGTATTATGAAATTAGTGTCCAATTTGTCCATTCGTTTGATTAACCTTTTGCACAACATTTTCTCATCTTTTAATCTGATTTCGTGATTCTTATATTGTGTCCAATAATGAACAATACGTTTATCATTTGTATCGATCATTAATGCGTTAATTTGTTTATCTGTTGTCCAACATTTAGTCCATTGAATATCCTTTTCATGTTCTGACCATATTTTTAAACAAACCCAACAAAACTCTTGATTACAACTCGAACATGTCATGTGATCACATCCGCCATCCTTTTCGATATAAGAATTACAATTTGGACACTTTATGGCATAAATTCGCATCAATTCTTCCTTTTTATTTGTGATTTGACGCCACATTTTCAACAAATCACAACGAATTGGTTCGTGAAATATCTCTGAACATTGAAAACAGAACTTATGTCCACATTTGCATGTTATTGACTGAACTTGAATGTGATTTACTTGAATAACGTATTGACAGTCGGGATATGAACACCAATTAAGATATTTATTATTAGCGATAAAACTATTAAGTATTAGTTTTCTATATTTCTGTATTAATGGCTGTGTAATAAACATTTCAATCAAATGGTCTTCAATATAATATCCGCACTCATCAAATAATGGACATTTGATTCCATCGATAACATCGACAAACCATTCATCAATCTTTGTGGTAACGTATTGTCGCAGACACTCAACACAGTATTGGTGTCCACATAATAGAGAACTCATAGCAGTTTCAGTCGATTCGGAATAACAAATCAAACAATTAGTTTCCATTCGATTACGATTCGCATCTTTAGCGTTGCATAGCATTGAAAGTTTTTTATGATTTCGTTTATCGAAGTATTTGTCATATAATTTTTCTTTATCCCAATTGTTTTGATTTAGTAAAACTCTTACTGCGTTATCAGGCAATTCGATGACATCTCTTACTTCAATAATCACTTTATTCATCATTAGAGTGACCTCTTGTTGACTCAATATCTTATATTCTTTGATGTCATCCTTTCGCTCATAAATCTCTTCATTTTCCGTTTCATTAATTTTGTTAATTAAATCAAATTTTTTCTCAGTGATGTCATTCATTTTAAATTTACTATATTTAATTTTTTTTATTAAATAAAACTTAGTCTTAAAAATAAATAGTTTAAAACAAAATCTCAAAATTATTTAAAAATCGTTTCTTTCTGTATTTCTATTCAAACGGATCTAAAAGTATTTTCAACGTTCATATTAAATATGTCAAAGATTATCCCATTTCTGCGAATTAAAGCGTAAATAACCTCACATTAAATATTGCAATGCATTGTGAAATAATAAGTGAGTGGACTTTGAGCTTAGAATAATGTAAATTTCCGTCAGTATACGTATGAAACTTATGTGCAAGGATTCAATTTTTCGGGACTTAAAACTATCAAAATCGGGAGGTATTCGGCAGCTAAAAACTAATAAGTTCGTTAACAAAAATTGAAAATTCGGGAAATCTATTTTGTTAAAAAGTAATCAAAGTTTAGTGTTGTTGATCCTATACAAGTTGAATCATTTAATTAGTTGTATATTTCTAAATTTTTAATTTTTAGATTTAGACTGGTTGAAATAATATTTTTATAAAATTTTTTGAAAATTGTATTTTTCTATTCAAGAAAAACTAGAAAAACCTTCAAAATCTGGAAAATTTTCAATTAATCATTAAATTTCGGGTAAAAATCTGGAATATTTAATTTATAATAAATTTGGGGAAATCGGAAGAATAAAAACTATATAAAAATGATCTTTTTATTATTTTTTCATATAACATTAACTTCCCGAAGATTGTATTAATATTTGGTTTTTTTCGAAATTTTGGTTTCGGTATTTTCCCGAAAAATTGAATCCCTACTTACGTGTAACAGTAATTATTATAAAAGGGTGAGAAATTGTTTATTTATCGTTTACAAAAAAGGCTTAAATCGTTTAAAAATTTTACAATTAATTATTAAATTATTAAAGAAAATATTCTTTACCAAATAAAATTTTAATATTGTATTCCCAAAAACTGATTTTTTTACTTCACATAAGATTTTTCAGCATTAACTGAAATAAAATTATGCTATATTTTTAAGTTTTGCATAACATTACAGAGGCTAGTGATTTCGTGGAAAATACCGCATTTTTCCAATAATCACAAAACCGGGAGATTATTATGTTAACATCTTTAAAGATTTATCCGGGAAATTATTTATTAAAAGTAGTTTTTATTTTCTCGGTTTTCGGTTTTGACAGTTTAGTACAATAATCTGTAAATACACATATATTCAATAAAGTTTCGTTTTTTGCTATATTTAGACAGACATGTTATATTGATATTAATAGAACAAAAGTCATATGATAAGTGTTCAAAATCGATATGAAAGTATGAAATTGTTATATTATAGTTCTAAGAAAATTTTTTCCGTGACTATTTCGGTTTTAATGTGTTTTATGTTATTGGCTTCCTCCCATTTTAATAGCGAATTTAATTCACAATATTTAGTACCGGAGAATAGTTAGAAAATCTTATTAAACATCACCCAGAAATTGAATTCAAATATAGATGTTTTTTACTTAAATAATAAATTTTTAAGCAAATTTTAAGAGTAATTTCATGAAAATATTTAATCTGTAATCTTTATTCTTTGCTTACTCTAATCTAAATCTTGCAAAAGTTCTATCCTTTCATTGATTGTAAATACCGTATTTCCCGACCATTAACCCAATAGGGATCACTTCAAATCATTCTCAATGAGGTGTGGGGCATAACCTGAGTTAATGCTCCATAACAACCGGTAACTATAAAAGGTAAGTTTTGATCCAAGTGCTTAAAAGTCAGTTTCAATAACTGTAATTGCGTATACTATTTGAGTATGTTATTGATACCGAGTTTTTACCCCATGTTATAGAAAATAAGTTTTTGCCACCCATGGGGCAAAAACTGAGGTTATGCCACATAGTAAACTGAAATTTTTCGATTCTGACTTCATTTACCCCATGGGGTATTATGTCGGGGAATACGGTAAATACTATACAGTTGTGATATTAAATAAAAATAAAAACATTGTTTATAAAGTAAATAAATTCATTAAATTACGAAATGGTTTATTGAATTTTATTATAGATTCATAGACAATCGAAAATAATTATAATATGATTTATTTGAAATACTTATTAAGATTTAAAATGATTATACATATTAATGTGTTGTTGACTTGATTTAACAAAATTAACAATTATTGTTCAAATGATTACTATTATAGCAGATATGTAAACATAAGTTTTATCGAATCATAATTAAAAATATAAATTAGAATATGAATTGTAATATTTAACTATTTTAACGAATACTGTATTCTGTTTTAAGTTCCAAAGAGTTATTAATTGTTAACAACGATATTGTTTGGCGCATCAGTCAGTAATGAATTGCCAAAACTGGTTGTCGTAACCTTCGTTCACGTGATCTACTAATACCTGTCGCCTTCGATCGCAATAATTCGATTCGTCCAAAATTGTCGATTTCAATGCTTTAATATTATTAACGCGTTTATGAATCGATTCCAAATGTTGGGACAGTTTTTCGGTTTTCAACTCTAAGTCTGACTGATTTGTTTCGAATATTTTCGACTGATTGTTCTCCATTACGTAAAAAGCGAACGGATAGCTAAACATAAGAGTCTGTCGACAATTGCAGAGCACTTCCATATTTTTAAGTATAGCCTTAATGTCATCTCCGGTAACCGATTTGGTGATCAATTGGTCTGATTGTGCGCACAACACGCGCAACATATTCTTCTCCGCATTTAAACTCTTCTCGTGATTCTTAAATCGTGTCCAAAAGTGATTATATCTTTCGAGTAATAGTTTCGCCGATTGTCTGTCATTATAAACTTTTTGTTCGAATTGATTACAACTTTGACGTTCATGTGATATCCAATTCCTTAAGCATAACCAACAGAACTCGTGATTACAACTCCGACACGTCATATGATTACATCCGCCATTCTTTTCGATTTGTGCGTTACATTTCGGACAATCCTTAGCGTTGCTTAATAGCCATTTGACTGTTTCGCTGTCGTTCTTCGACTCGCCTTCCGAACACTTTATACGCCACTTCTTCAACAAATCACAACGAGTTGGTTCGTGCCATATCTCTGAACATCGAATGCAGAATCGATGTCCACATTTGCATGTTATGGACTGAAATTGGATGTGATTTACTTTAATAACGAATGGACAGTCAGGATATGCGCACCAATGAAGATATTTATTATTCATGACAAACGTATTGAGTATTAATTTTCTATATTTCTGTATTAATGGCTGCGTAATAACCAAATCAATGAGTTGGTCGTCGACATAACATCCGCAATCAGTAAACAATGGACATTTGATTCCATCGGCAACCGATTCATCGATCTTTGTTGCGATGTATTGTTGCATACATTCAAAGCAGAATTCGTGTCCACATAATAACCAACACATTTCAGGTTCCGATTCAAAACATATCGAACAATACGTTTCGGTTTTATTGGTTTGTTTAACGATAATTAGTTTCGAAAACCTGTCAGCTTTTCGTTCATCGAAATAATCGTCATATAATTTCTGTTTATCCCAATTGTATTGATTTAGTAAAACTCTTATAGTATTATCAGGCAATTTGATGACATCTGACGCCGCAATAATCACGTTATTCATCATTACTGTCACCTCTTGTTGACTCAATATTTTGCATTCTTCGATGTCATCCTTTGGTTCAATAATATACTTATCAATAATATCTTCAATTTCAGATTTATTATTATTTAAATACGTTGTGTCGCACATATTTTGTCACAAAAACTATAATCAGCTGTTATTTATGTTATTTATAAACGTTTTATCACTCAAAATACACGTGATTTTCAATGGTTTTTAATTAAAATAAAATAAATTTTTGTTTTATTTTTTATTCACAATATTTGTTCACATTTAAATGATTATGAATCGAAATACTTTATAAACAACTGGTTTTGTGTTTTAATTCGCAATTTCGTGCGACTGTTGTGTTACGTGTTATACGATATCAATGATACGTTTGCGAATCACATTACAGTATCAAAGTTTACTGTTATTCACTATCTCTACTATTATAAACAAATACTGTAACACTAGACATGTACGGTTTAAGTTTTATTAGTAATACATATTTTAATTGCGTAATAAATACTAGTAATGTGTTATCAATTACCGAAAAAATTTAATAGCCCATCCCAGATATAACTCCGACATAAAATGTATTATGTAGTAATGAAAAACTTTTATTTACGTTGTTTGAACTAAAGATGTTTCGGGTTTTGTTCTGCGACCCGAACCGCTATATCTTAAATTTAGCCAAAACCGAAACGAGAAATTAGATGAACTACTCGAACAGTAAACCCGACAATTGGCACATAAAATTCGTAAAAAGAAGGTTTAATAATCGAAAAACCAAAAAACTAGTATCAAAAATAATATCTATGAGTTACTATTCATTTTTAATACTACTAATATAAAAATAATTAATATATGCAATATATAAGATGCTTATAAGATTCTTATTTGACGTTAAATAAATTCAAAATTCATAGATTTCTTTAAATTTCATAGCAAAAATTGATTATCGGGTTTCGGTTTCATTCGGGTTAACCGATAAGAAGTTAATTCAACCCGAATCGAACTGAGTAATGATAAATAGTAACCCGAACCGAACCGCAAACCGAATGGCAAAAAGCTCAAATATACCGAACTTGAGCTTATAATTTTTTAACCTTAGCTTCATCTTAGAGCTTATCAAAAATTTTTAACTTCAATATATTTGTCAAATTATATAAAATAAATATATTTCATACCAATTACAGTTATGTGCCTAAATTAAGTTTCAATCTATACAAATTTTATGGAATACAAGTAGTTATATTCAAATATAAGAAAATAAATTAAAATAAAATTTTAAACACAAAATTTTTGTTGGATTAGATGCTTAATAAGCTCAATAACGTATAATTCGAGCTTTAAGCTCAGCTCAGCTTAAGCTCACTTTGAGCTTTTTACATCACTAGTTTGCAAATAATTATACATAATCATTATCATTAGCATTAGTTGTTGATATTTAAGATGAGAATGTATAAAAACAACTGAAATCTATAAAATACGATCAGCAATAATACTAAACTTATTTATTCACTAAAATATCTTAAATTTAACCCGAACCGAACCGATAAAAACCAGATAACCCCAAAAACCACCATTTAACGCATAAAATTCGTAAAAAATATTTAATAATCGAAAAACATAAAACTTGTATCAAAAATAATATCTATGAGTTTACTATTCATTTTTAATACTACTATAATATTAATAATTAAAATGTTGAATATATAAGATTCTAATTTGACGTTTAATGAAGTCAAAATTCATATAGAATTCTTAAAATTTTATACCAAAAATTGACGAACGAGTTTTCGGTTTCATTCGGGTTAACCGATTAGAAGTTTATTCAACCCGAACCGAACAGAGTAATAATAAATAATACATTTATAATTATAATGTAATTTTATATATCCAGATCTGCATATACTTTATTGAATTCCTATTTTGTTAACAATAGCTATAAAATGTCATATTTGCATAAAATTAATTATCGGTATTCAATTTATTTTTTAATGTAAATGATTAAAGTATTCATCGATTCATTGCATAATAGTGATTACGAAATATGATTAGATATCGTAATACACGTGTTAATTTATAGATTTTAGAAGTACACGCTCTTTGACATTTAATTTTTATTAAATTAATTATTCAATATTTGCACAAAAATTATTATATTAAAAGATAATTAAAAATATATATAATAAAACTTAATAATTAATTAATTAGAAAAATTTATATGGAATTTATTATTAATTAATATTTTTACGATAATGACAGCATAACACGATTAAGCTTAAAATGCAAATTATTATTAGTAGTATATTATAACATCAAATTTTTATACAATTCTAGTTAAGTATAAACGAGTTATTTCTGTTTTATACTAAGAAATCAAAGAAATGCAATAAAATGAGCGGAAAATCTGTGATCAAACTCAACACATCTAAACCATTGCCGCCAAATATGATCATAGAAAATGCTGGCAATCATTTCTATTCGATAGGTTTGTGGCAGTTTATGATTGGAAATGCTAAGCGAACGCGAATATATTTCTATCCAAATCTAACAATAATCATAATCATTATTCTAATCGTTCGTTCATTCGTCTCGTTATTAACGAAATCAGAAAATCCAGTTTTCTTTATCAAAATAGGAGATTTCAATTACTTTTTAAATATTCGCTATCAGTATAACGTGTGTTGCATATTATTATATTTAATTCCAATTATCTATCAAGTCATACATTACTGGAATTACAAACACAATATTTATCCATCATATATGAAAGTGTTTGAAATGATGGCTGGATTTAGAACACCACAATCTGTAGGTCTCTATAATGAGGAAATAATCCAAAAACTATTGAATAAATCGCGATTCCTATTCAAAATGATTCATTTTAATATCACTTATTTAATCCCGATATGTATTTTTAACGTTAATATGGTTCCATTAGCTCTTAATTCTAGTTTAGAGCAAATCATATTATACGCGCTTCCATGGAGTTTACTATTCACTTATGGGATAAACTGTTCTTTAAATTTTACGATTTGGCAAATCACTTACTTTTATATGATTTGTTTTTATTTAAAACTAAAAATCATGGAAATTAATCGTGAAATCGATAATAAAACTAAACGATCGATTGTTTTAAACAATAAAATAATCAAATCGATTATTAATTCAATGCAAGAAATTTATTCGGAAATTAAAGATTATAATGACAAGTATTGGGCAAAGTTTGCATTTTGGTTGTATTTCTTATTTTCAGCGATAATCTGTCTGATTCTTTACGCCGTGTTGTTTGGAAACATGACAACCACAATACGCATCGTTTTTACATACGGAACAACTGTTGCCGGTTTAATGCTATTCGGTTTAATGAAAACCGCTTCGTCATTGTCTCACGAAACCAGTAAATCTTATGAATTGGTTTTGAGATTATATGCGCGTAATATTAAAAGAAATATTAACATAAGCATGAGATTAAAGGTATGATTATTTAAATTACTTTATAAAGCTATAAATTAAATTAATTAAAATAATCTTAAAATAAGTGTTGTTCATTATAGTTATCAGTATTTATCGAAAGGTTGAGTCAGAAAACTATTGATTTTTATTGTTGGAAACTATTTATAATTAATTATTTTCGCTTTTCTGAAGTATGATTTGATTTATTACTAATTTTTGATTTAAGATTTAACAAACAATAAATAACATATTATTTATGATTTCATAGATATTTACGCTAATTTGCATATTCTTCATAAAATTAGTGGAAATTTCATTAAAAAAATATTAATTTAACCCGAAAACCAAACAAAATTAGAAATGTTAACCGATTAAAAAGTTTTAATATTTATTACGCTTAAACTGACTCTAACTTATATTACATTGAGTCAGTACACCAGAAAAAACCGTATCAAACCATTCAAAGTACTTCTCTATGAGAGAGTAAACTAAGTAATAATTTTTTTTAAAATCAATAACTTGAAAATAAATGTTTTTGAATCATTTATTTAAAATAGTTGACACATTGTAAACAAAACAAAGTTTTCTGTACACTTAATAACTTATGCAGTATAATGTTATGATATTCTACTTATCGATTATAAAAAAATCTTTAAATTAAAATTTCGTTGTATCCCATCATTATTAATAAAATACATAATTAATCGTGTATTTAAAATATATTTTTTTATTTTTCTTTGAAAGTTATAAACTTTTTTATAGTACAAAATTTGAATTAATTAACATATTTAAAGTAAATATCAAATGTGTGATAACTATAAAATCTACAAATATAATCTATAATTTACGAAAAACTTTAATGTTAATCCATTTTTTGTCATTATTTTGTTAAAAAATTATAATTCAAATATATTTGGATTAAAATCAATTGTGTTGAAACAATAGTAGTTAGTTATCGAAATGATAACAGGAGTTACCGTAATCATCAGTAACAATCAGCACACTATTCATTGAAACGCATTACTCATACACTTAACAAAATATATCAGATTTCTGTCATTTCTTAACAACTTTTAATCTCTTATTCGTTAATATTTATTAATTAAATAATTAAAACTTTTATCGCTTTTAATTAAAGTAAATTTTTTAAAAATTCAATACAATTATTTTGTTACAATAGTTTATAAATGCTTTAGAAGTCATTTACCTTTTTGTCGTTTCAACCGTTCACTTTAAATCATTATATAGAAGTGATCAATAAAATCAAAGTATAAAACAATTTTCTTTAGTTTTCCATTAGTCATTGCATAGTTTCATATAAAGAAAATTGCTATTTTGAGTGGAATCGCGTTGGAGTGAAGTATGCATACTTCATCGTTGAACTGAGAGTCTCTAAATTTTCTCTTTATATATTTTTTACTTTATTATTAGTAATTCATTTGAAATACACTATGAGTGCATATCCTGTTTTGTATGCTTTGAGCCCTTTAGTAATAATTTTATTGTTTCGCTAAAAGCTGTTTATTCCTAAATATGTTAATCGCTAACAGCTTAATCTAAATTTCTAAAACTCGTGGCTCACTCATAGCATATAAAAGTAAGCGTATTCTTAACTTAGTTTTAGATTTATTCAGACTCTGATATGTAGATATTGTCTCAAAAAATAAAGACAAATGTATATTTTATAAAAACCAATAATTAGTTTGTTATAAACACTATTATTTTTGTATTGTAGAGTGTATTACAAGATACACATTAATAAAATATATCTTAAAGTGAAACTGAATTGTTTAATTTATCATATAATAAGTGTGCGAAGCGCTCGATAATAAATTAGTGGTCGATTCGACATAATTTTAGGAGTGATACTGTTTTTACCTCTACAGAACATAACATTTACCACCCAATAACACAAATCTAAAAATTACTCAACAAATTCCGGCACTACTTAACAACTATGCACACTAAACCACAACACCACGCAATCTTGGACCACTTATCACCCGACCTATTCTCTACCCAATACGATCAAACCACTGCCCACCTATCCTCAAATAACAAAACCGCTCCATGTCCTGCCCCACCATAAACTAATACATACTCATGACATAATTATCATAACTTTCTACGTGACCCCACATAAAGAGTTTCCGTCCATCCTATCGAGTAAATCCTCAAATCAACATAACTTTTTATTCTGAGTACGTGTTAACGGTTATATTTTAAAAATTTTCCACCTCATCCCCTCGAGACACTCCAATTTTAACATATCTTTTTAAGTTGAATCCTTTAATATAGGTGTCGAGGGGTGTGGCACCCATGGAAGAAGTCTATTAAGAAAATTTTTAATTTTATTCATATGATATTCTATACTCTAGTTATAAACATAATATTCTTTAATAACACATCTATTAGTTAAATCAAGAAATAAAAATAAGTTTAATAATTTTCAACATACAGTATAAGTATTTTCAATTTTAGGAATGTATAACTTAACGTCTATAATAAAAAGATATATAAGCGTTGCAGAAACAATTTTTAATCTAAGTAATATGATCTCAAAAATAATGTATAACGTAGTATTTTAAATTGGAATCCGAGACATCTCGACAAATCAAAAACATCAGCATAACAAAGCTTTATTGATTCGAAAATTGATTACAAGCTTTCGATAAGAACCGACGGTTAACCAGAAAACCCAAAAAACCAATATAAAATTATTTAGATATACTATAATATAGTCCATAATTAGATTATTATATTAAGGATGCAAATAATACTTATTTAATTTTGTTTCCCAATGAAATTTAACTGTTTAATGAAATATTTGATGAAATTATTTATAATATTATATTTGATGATATAATTAATGAAAAATTCCAGTTTGTAATCAATGAAATAAATTAAATCTTATATATCTTGTTTTCAGTTTACTCTCGGTTTTAGTTAAAAAATAATTAACTTTTAAGCGACTCAAGGCAAAAAAATTAAACCTATCCGACTCGATAAGGAACACGAGCACATTAATCGATGGTTTAACAGACCCAACCAAAAGATTTAATATTATAATCTACAACAATCTGTAAATATGTTCGATATAAATTTAATAATTGTTCTATGTTATCATTATTGTTAAGTGAAATATTAAATAATACATTATCCTATTAATTAATAAATGTAGTTTATATTAATTAATTGTTTCATAACTAATTTTTAATTACCTTTCGATTGATATTTCACTTAAATGTAAAAAAAAACTTTTCGTGCAAATTTTGAATAATGAATTTATCAATACAAAATGTCAAATATCGTATGATCTATAATCAATAGATTTAAACTTTTACATTAAATTGATTGGTAATCATTGCTATGGTATAAATTACAGTTTCTTCGATACATAAAATTATAAGATAATAAGTAAAATTTCATAATAGAAATAATATTTAATGAGTCATTAAATAACTACTAATTTAAGTTTTAATAAAAATTCTAAAATATCATTAATAATTTAAATTTTTTCAATAATCACCTCAAGATAAAATATAAAACTGCTATCAACTGATAAATAAAACCTAAATATATAATTAAAAATATGGAAGATATTGATGTAAAACAACAATTACCACAACAATTCATCATCACTTCTGCTGGAAATCATTTATATAGAATTGGTTTGTCTTTATTTAAATATGGAAATCAACGCAGATATAGATTCTGTAATCCATTGATTGTTTGGTTTACAATATATTTAAATCTTTTCAAAAGTTTTATTTCTCTTTTACTTAAAACTAATAATCTATCGGTTTATATAATGATTGGCGATAATTATTACTTTTTAAAAATGAAAACACAACTAAATTTCAGTATTATTATGTTCACACAACTAACAATCGTATCATTATTAGTTCATCTCAGAAATTATATTAATGGTGTTAAACCATGTTATATGAGACCATTTGATATGATGTCAGGTTTAATTTCTCCACAAAATATTGGTCTTTACGATAAAAAATATGTTTACATACTTCTTGACAAAACTAAAAAACTATTTTTTTATTATTACAAGTTCGCGAGATTTATATATCCATGGTTTTTAATATCTTTCATCCCATTATTAATGAACAGTTCATCATTCCTAGAAATCATATTATCATTTGTATGGAGTTTACACTTCACTTTATTCGTTTATGTTTGTTCTAATATTATATGCTATCAAGTGTTATATTTTTATATT